>PVKM010045580.1:0-11933 GCA_004027735.1 Carollia perspicillata
CTTCTATAACAAGATACTGCAGACTGGATGGCTTAAACAACAAACATATCATCAGTCTGGAGTTTGGGAGGTCCAAGGTCGAGGTGTCTGATGATTTGATTCTTGGTGAGGGCCTCTTCCTGGCTTGGGGACAGCTGCCTTTTTGCTGTTTCCTCACATGGCGGAGAGAGGGCTCTAGTTTCTTTCTCATTTTATGGGGCACTAATTTCATTATGGGAGCTCCATACCTGATTTGATTTAACCCTTATCACCTCCCGAAGACCCCACCCCCAGATACTATCACATTGGAGGTTAGGGTTTCAACAGGAGTTTTGGAGAGACACACACATTCAGGATATATCATCTCACATATCTTTTTAAGAGTAAAAAACACTTCCCCAGAAGCCTGCCAACAGACTTGATTTCATTAGCCAATTTTACATCATATAACCCATTTCTAAACCAGTCAGTGGCAAAAGGGTATAGAGGTCCTTTGATTGGCTTAGACTAGTCAAGATTTACGGCCTCCCAGTCCTTTCAGAGAAGAACAAAATTAGGACTCAGTTTTCCAGGAAGGGGAGTGGACTGGGAAGGCGGCCATGGTGCCTGCCATACTTGCCAAGGCAAGCTCCTCTTGGGCTCTGAGTCCTTAATTAACCATCTCTTGGAGGACTTTATTCTGTTAATCATTTGTTTTTCTCATCTTTATTTTGTATGTCTCTCTTCTCACTATCTCTTCAAGATTATTGAAGGAAAAGGCTACATGTACTGTCTCCCTTTCTTTTGTTATTTAAATGTCCTATAATTTGGATCCTAGTAATAATACATCTCCCTTCTGACATCATCTGTGCCGACCTGACTGCTTGATCCTGTGCCAGTATTATTCGTAATGTTCGTCAAGACCAGTGGTTCTCCAAGTTGGCATGCACTAGAACCATCTGGAGGGCGATTAAAATACACATCGCTGGGCTCCATCCTCCATGTTTCGTTCACTAATTCTGAGCGGGGCCTGTAGACTTGAGCTTACTTAAATTCTCTGAGGACGTTTGATACCTTTTCCTCAGTTTTCAAGACTCAAAATTCCCTCTCAAACCCGAACTTCTTGTTCCTCCTGTATTCTTTTATTAGTGAGTGCCATCGTCCTTTTTCTCAAGCAAGAATTCTAGAACTCACCCTAGTTCTTTATTTTTCATTTCCCCTGTATACAGCCAATTGATGTTCCGTGTGCTAAATATTCCTTAAGTGCATCATTTCATCTCCATCCCTATTGTTTCTGCTTTAGTTTGAGCTCTCACCTTCTTCCACCTGTAATGCTATAAAGTCTTGTCCTATCTCCAGTCTCAGACTTTCTTGTTTATACATCATATTGTTGCAGAGTGGTGTTCTTAAAAATGCACGACTAGTCACATTATTCCTGAGCTCAAATTCTTTGGCTTCCTACTTCTTCCAGGTAAAATCTAGACTTCTTCCTGGGCAAGCAGAGGGCTTTGGGGTCGGGTCTCTGCCCACCTGCCTAGTGTTTACGTCTTGTACCTCCCTCCCTTCCTGTGCTTCAGTCCTGGACCTCCCTCAGTGCTGCGTTCTCGGACTTTTTTGCCTTTGCATGTCTTCTGTTTGCCTGAAACACTTTACCGCTTCACTGCTTGGATGTCTTCTGCTTGTTTTCCAAGATTTAGCTCAGCTATACCTCTGCTTGAGTCCCACGTCCCTGGCCTCTCTTCTGTTCCTGGGAACGAGATGCTACTCTTCTGTACAACCATAGAAGTATGGTAAATGGAAGTCATTTAGCACTTAAAACACACTGCTCAATTCTGGAGGTTTATTTGGTGCCTGACCACTCCCAGCAAGAACATAATCTCTTTGCGGACAAAGATTGTACTTTTCATCTGTTTCCTAGTATAATACCTAACAGAATAATTGCTCAATAAATGTTTGTCAAGTGATTAAATGTTAAAGACTATTTTTAGTGACACACTGTTTATAAAACCAAATCTGGAGAATGTAGGACTGGGAAACCATTTGGAGGGTGACAGAAACCTTAGACTTTAGATGGATTTGTTCAGGATTCTGATGGAATTAGTGGTTCTTAGAGACAGAGAAGGGATGGGGGTTGGCGATACGTTGTAGCAGTCACCTGGGTGGCGTTCTAATGAGTTTGCCACGTTCCTGCCTTGAGAGTCTGGATGAAATCTGGAGATAGGACTGCTGTTTATATAGTAAAAGGTAAAAGATTTATATGATCTGAAGAGAAACCAGAATATGAGAGCTCTTTATAGAAAGAACTCTGTCCAGTAAGACAAGAACACCTGATTCTAAACTTTCTGAGATATAAATATAACTTTTATTTATTTAAATAAGAGGATGGCAGGCCCTGTTTATTTCATTGAACTTTGAGGAGTTTGTGCAAACAAAAACAAATAGGAGTTGTCACAAAGCTGCCATCTCGCTGGTGTATACATTTTACTTTTAATATTTTAAAAGTAAGCTTATTTATTTTTCTGCAAAAAATTTCATAGCAGTTTTATGCTCTAACCCTTCATTATCCATGAGGTAGCAACCACCTGTAATGGCTATTTAAATTACTTAGAATTAAATTAAAATTTTAGTTCCTTAAATATGCTGGCCACATTTCTGGAGCTCATATTGGACAGTAATAGGATATTTTCATCATTATCTTAATAAGTTAGTCAAATAATTAGCATATAATTGCAAATTCCTATTTTTAAAAAATCCCAAAATGTCCCTTTTAAAAGTGTTTTTGTTATATAATAAAACAAATGCAAAACCACTCAAATTAAGTATATTGGTTTGCTGAATTATTACAATGCCAATAACAGTCAGGTTAAGAAATAGAAGTTTGTCAGTCACTCTTCTTTTAAAGTATTTTTTATTGATTATGCTATTACAGTTGTCCCATTTTTTCTCCCCCTTTTCCTCCTCTACCTTTTACCTCCCTCCCTCCAGCATCCCTTCCCCCTTAGTTCATGTCCATGGGTTATTCATATAAGTTCTTTGGCTTCTCCATTTCCTATGCTGTTCTTAACCTCCCCTGTCTATTTTCTACCTACCATTTATGCTTCTTATTCCCTGTGCCTTTCCCACCATTCTCTCCCTCCCACTGTCCACTGATAACTCTCCATGTGATCTCCATTTCTGTGGTCTGTTCTCGTTCTAATTGTTTGCTTAGTTTTTGTTTTTTTGTTTTATTAGGTTCAGTTGTTGATAGTTGTGAGTTTGTTGTCATTTTAATGTTTATATTGTTGATCATCTTTTTCTCAGATAAGTCCTTTTAACATATAAACATAGTTTTCTTTTTTTAGACACTATAGTTGGTTTAATCAAAATAAAAACATTTTTATTGAGATAGAATTTTCATGCCATAAAATTAACCCGTTTCAAGTATACAATTCACGGGTTTTATTAGATTCTCAGAATTGTATGCCCGTCACCATAATCTAGGCTGAGAGCATTTTCATCACATCAGAAAGAAACCAAAACCCATGCACACTCACTTCCCATCCCCATCCTCCCAGTCACCCCAGTCCTGTAAACCATTGGTTCACTTTGTCTCTGTGGATTTGTTTATTCTGGTTTTCAAGTAAGTCATGTCATACAATACAAGGCCTTTTGTGTCTGACTTCTTTCACTAGTACAATGTTTTTGAGGTTCATTCATGATGTGGTATGTGTGAGTATTTCTGTCCTTTTTATTGCTGAATACTAGTCCATTGTATGGATCTGCCACATCTGTTTATTTTATTTTTACTTCTTAAAAGTAAAAGTTAACCTTCTTAAAATTAAAATTTAATTTTTCAATTACAGTTTATGCTCAGCAGTATTGTGCATTAGTTTCAGGTATACAGCTTAGCGGTTAAACAGTCATGTCCTTTACGAAGTGTCCCCCTGACGTTTCCAGCACCTGGCACCGTACACAGCTGCAGTATGACTGACCGGATTCCCTGTGCTGTAATTTGCATCCCTGTGGCTATTCTGTAACTACCAATTTGTACTTCATAATCCCTTCACCTTTTTTACCCAGTCCTCCAACTTCTCTCCCTCTGTTCTCTGTATCTATGAGTCTGTTTCTATTTTGTTTGTTGTTTTGCCCTTTAGATTCCAATATAAGTGAAATTATATGGTAATTGTCTTTCTTTGATTTATTTTACTCAGCATAATACCTTCCAGGTCCATCTGTGCCTTCGCAAATGATAAGATTTTAATTTTTATGGCCAAGTGGTATTCCATTGCATATAAGTACCACAGCTTTTTCATATACTTTTCTGTTGGTGGGCACCTGGGTTGCTTTTATATTTTGTGGAATATTTTAAATTCATTCATCAATTGGTGGACATCTGGGAATTTTTCACTTATTGGCTATTATGAATAATGCTGCTATGAACATTGATGGACAGATTTTTGTGCGGATCTATGTTTTCATTTCTTTTCAGTATGTGTTTAGTAGTAGAATTGCTGAATCAAATGGTACTCTGTTTTAACCTTTTAAGGAGCTGCCAAACTGGTTTTGTAAGTGGCTCTACCACTTTTCATTCCCTTGCTCGCCAGCAATATATAGAGCATTCTAATTTCTCTACATCCTCATCAGTACTTACTGATATCTCTCGTTTTGGTTGTAACTATCCTAGTGGTTGGGAAGTGCTGTCTCACTGAATATCAAATTGACTATAAATGTATTGTGGTTTTCATGGTTATGATGTTGAACATCATCTCATGTTTATTAACCGCTTGTAAATCTTCTTTAGAGAAATGTTTATTCAAATTTTTTGCCCATTATTTAAATTTTAATTAAATAATTTTTAAAATCTTTTTTATTAATGAATCACAAGAGTTCTTTATTACCGATACCAGTCCCTTTTCACATGTATGGTTTACAATTATTTACTCCCATTCTGGAGGGTTTTCTTAAATAATATCATTTGCAGCACAAAATATTTTAATTTTGAAGCAGCCCATTTATTTTTTCTTCTGTTCCTTGTGCATTTGTTATCTGTTTGACAAATCATTACCAAGTGCTAAAGATTTACTTCTCTGTTTTCTTCTAAGAGGTTTATAGTTGTAGTACTTACACTGACGTCTGTGGTTTTTAGTTAATTTTAGTGTTTGGTATAAAGAAGATGTCCAACCTGATTTTTTTGCATGTTGTCCTTGTACCTATTGTTGGAAAGACTGTACTTTTGTCCATTAAACTGTTTTGGCTGGCACTGTTGTCAACCAAAGTAAGAGTTTATTTTTCATTTCCGTTCCACTGTTTTACATCTTTACACATTTATGACAGTTCATAGCGTGCAACTACATAATAAGTATTGAAATTGAGTTGTCTGACTCTATCAGTTTCGTTCTTCTTTTTTAAGTTGGCTTGGCTTTGTACATGAGTTTTAGGATCAGCTGCCATGCCGAAGTTTTTTCTTATTCAACATTATCTTTGCCACAGAAAACATTCTACTTCAGTTTTTTTAACTAATGTGTATGTATGTGTTCAATTCATAAATTTCAGTTGGTAAACGGCACTTCTTTGGTGGATGCAGTTGTGCAATATGTTTGCTCCTACACCGATTATCAGCATATTATTAAAGCTTATATGGCACAGTTGTGAATGTGAATCACAACAAGTCCATTTTAATTTTTGTTCCATAATATTTTAATTAATACGAACATTGTTCTTTACTGTGATGCTGTGCTTGAACAAAATTTGTATCAGCACTATAAAAACAAATGCAATCTATCCTTATTATTCACAGATTCCATTTTGCTAATTCTGCTTACAAAAATATATTTGTAGTGCCAAAATTAGTACTCATGCTGCTTTTATAGTCATTCATGGACATTTGCAGAGTGAAAAAAAAATTGGATTGCTTAACACATGTTTCCAGCTTAGGTAAAATATACCAGTTCTCTGCCTCCTTCTTTCAGCTCTGATACTGTAAACTGCCATCTGCCTGGTGCCACATTTTTTGCATGTTTATGCACTTGTTGATGATTTCCTTGTTTAGGTTAGTGCCCAGGCACAGTGCTGAAGTGCTGTTGTATGTTGTTCCTAAGTGCCAGAAGGCAGAAATGTAATGTATTTTACAGAGAAAATGCATTTTAAGTAAGTTTCATACAGGCATGGGTTAATACTATTGACTGTGAGTTTTCAATGTCAGTGACTCAACAATTTATATTAAGTAAGTGTCTTTAAGCAGAAATGCACATAAAACAAGGTTATGTTTGGTCAGTTGATGAAAATGTTGTGGCCAAAGGCTCACAGGAACATAACTCTGTATTTCTTCCAAGAGCAATGGCTTGGTTTTGCTTTATAGAGCTTAATTACTTTGAATAATGAAAGCTGACTGTAATTTTATCTTTGTCGTTGAACTTTTTAACTGAGTTTAAATAGTAGTTACAGCAACATCAGGTGTTTCATGTTCTACAGAATGAACTTCCAAAAGCTTTCCTTTGATTCCCTGAATTGTATAAAAACAATCAAACCATTATTGGAATTAACTGATTTTCTAGTTGATGTATCTCCTGACACTGATAGGAAGCTGGCATCATTTAAGTGTGAATTTCTTCTGCTAATAGAGCCAACAGAATAACAGCTGCCATTTAACTTTGGCTGTTTAAACAGGATAATTTGTAATCAGAGCTGACTAAGATAAATTTAAAGAGCAGTCATTTGATCTCATTGAAAACTCATGCTTTATAGAGTTATATGTAAAACATGTTCTCCATATGGTTTTTGTAATTGGTGTCTTCGAGCTAGTCAGAAGCAGGGTAGCAGCACGGAATATTTCTTCCAACTTTACCCAAGAATGAAGGACTTGGCTGTCCCTAGCTACTCCTGAATGACACTTTTTCTGTAAGTGTCAGTTACAGACCATCAGAGATGGGTTCCTGCTCATGGCCTTTCAGAGTTTTTTACATTGAATTTATCAGGGTGACATTGGTTCACAAAATTGTGTAGGTTTCAAGTGTACAACTCAAGAAAACATCATCTGCACACTGCATCATGTGCCCATTGCCCAAGCAAAGTCGCTTTCAGTTTCCATTTTCCTCCCTTTTGCTCGCCTCCACCGACCCCCCTACCCACTTTCCTTCTGGCTGTCACCACACCACACTGGTGTCTGAGTTAGATGGGTTCACTGCACTGCTCAATGAGGTCATGGCAGAGCCTGGAAGTGAAAGTCCTGGCCTGTTATAATGCTACTGTTTAAAAAAAAAAAAGTGTCTCTAAAAAGTGGAAAATCCAAGACAAATGACAAATTGTTGGGACAATGGGCATGAATTGGGACTATCTCAGGCAAACTGTTATACGTGGACACTTGACCAGACACATTTTTTCAAAAATCTCCTAATCCCAAACTTTTCCATTTTTCCATCAGAAAGGCTCTACCCTCAACATGATTCACTTGTTTATTGCTATTTAGTAATTTCCACAGCGTTATGCTCATGGAAAAAATGTGGAGCATTCCTCTTAGTTTTACTCATTGTGGCCTTTTTTTCCAGAATATTTTCTATTTATCTTAAAACTTTGATTAAATTTTGCATACCTATATTTTTAAACTGAAGAAATGTGATTCACTTATGGAATTATTCTCCCTTAAGTTAGTTCTTTTGGTATCTTAATAAAAATATTACACAGTAATTAAAAATGAAATTTGAGAATGAAAGGAAAGCAGTTTTTATATATATTTGATAGCAATGAATTATCTGAATATAATTATAGTAATACTTTATATTCTATTACAGGACCAATTAAAAGGATTTACCACATATGCTACAACTTTTTACTGGAGTCTTGAGAGAGAGGTAAGTGACAAGCATTTTTTGAAGAGATATTCCTGAAACATTACATAATTTCGTCTAACAGGTTCCTAACAAAGTAGGCAATGGGTCATAATTTAATTCAGTGATTTACCTCATTTTCTCCTCAATAAGAGAAATGTCATATTTATATGAATCTTAGTATAACATTCCCTAATATCCAATAAATCATATTTTACAGGGAGCTATATTTTCTATAATAATTATGAGGACATTGTTAATAAGACACACAAATTTAGCAGGTTCTAAAACCTAACGCACTAAAAGAAAAAATATCATTAAGTACAATGTGGTACCCTGGATTAGATCTTAGAACTGAGAAAAAAGACAACAGGTTAAATCCAAATAAAGTCTATAGTTTAGTTAACATAATGTACCAGTGCTAGTTTCTTGGTTTTGACAAAACCATGGTTCTGTAAGGTGCTAGTTATAGGTGCACCTGAGTGAAGGGTGTATCGGTGTTCTGTGGTTGCTTTGAAACTTATCTGTAAATCTTAAAATTATTCCAAAACAAAAGTTTATTTAAGGCAGAAAAATAAATAGTAGAGGTTTATTGATTTGAAATTATAGTTTACAAGTGACTTTTCGTGTAGTGGTTTGAAAAATCAAAATAATTATGTTTTGACAATCTAGACTTCATAAAATGGAGATGCAGGGAAATGTGCGACTGTAGGTTTCATTTTTCAGCTCTTCGGAGGTGTGGGGTCTCAGTTTGTGGGTGTTGGCATGGCGTCTGCGAACGTCTCCTTGTGCTCGGCCACAGCTTCGCTCTGAGCCCTTTAAGCTGCTTGTGTGTTCTCTGGTAGTTCAGTACAGCACTATCTGTTGACATGAGCAGGCCCTTTAAATGTTCCCAGAATACTGCTTTCTTTCTTTCCTTTTTCAAATGTACTGTTAGAGGCAAAAAGACCAGTAATGTGTCTCAGTGGTTTGGAGTTGAGACCCCCGTAGTATAGTTTTCTTCAGTCACACTTACTTGAGCTTCTAGGTCAAGTACTAGATACAGATGACCTGTTGTTAAAAGGTATGAATAAAGATGAACATAACTCATAAATAGCCATTTCTGTAATTGAGCTAAAGTAATTGATTGCTGTCAGATAATAGAAATTCTCAATTTCCAAAATGAACTCTAGCAGTATAACTCTTTTAAATTTCTATAAATATTAAAAGACTGTAAGAAGGGAACTCTAGTTTGCTGAAACTATTACATAACTTTTCATTAATAAAAGTAAAATAGCCATGCTGGCCTTATAAATGGTTTCCTGCTTCTGTTGCCAACATAATGATTTTAGTTAAACTTAAATTTCTTAAAAGGAAATAGAAATATATTATACTTAAAAAATATAGATGTTTAAAACAAGCAACCCAAGCTTCGATAACTCTTGCAGAATAATTGTCAGGCTTAGAAAGTTCTGTTTTGCTTGATATTTATTCAGAATTGGTGTTATTAATCTCATCTTTACGTCTCAGTTGTGTAATATAACTGTGCCAACCTTGGTAGAGAAGTGTAGAAAAATGGAGGACAGGTTTTTCAGGACAAGTTTAAGTTTTATTGATTATATACCAGATTAAAAAACAACAAAAAAAAACCTTTTTATTCTTCTTCTTTGCTAGCAGAGCATTAAAAGTGTTGCTGTTAAGAGACATGCTTTACCACCTAGCCAACCAGCCGTCCTGTTGCGGTCATCTAAAGTATAAATGAGAACAGCTAATACATACGTGTTCAGCACTCCCTGTCTACTGGGCACTTTATTTACAATAATCTTATTTAATCTTCACAAGCACCTATGAGATAGTTTAGAATTCCCTTTACAGTTGAGGCTGGGAGAGTAAAAGATGTCCCCAGGCTAACCCTGAGGGTATGGGGCAGGAAGAACAAGTGCCCGTGTGGCACCACCTCCAGTTGGGCTCTCAGTGTCGCCGGCTTCCAGGAAGTCCTGAATCCATGGACATGTGGTTAAACTTCAGATTGCTTCAACTCTTCTCGGTAAAAAAGGACGTCTGACCACACCGGGGAACCTAGAGCAGATTTTCCCCTGGGGGAACTAGTTTGGAGCACAGTCCCCTGATCTCTGTTCTAGTCTTGATCTGGCTCATTACGCAGTTCCCTAACATGTCAGTTGTTCCCTGTCACCTGATTAATTGCAATCACTCATTTATTGTATGCTTCATTGATCCTATGCCAAGAACTTCTGGCAGCTCTGGGGAATATGATCTCCATGTGCCTCCTGGTCAGAGTTTGGCAACTAGAAGTTGTTAGTTGGGGTGAGAACTTGGATGCAGAAGCTAGGAAACATGCCAGGGGCTAGAGGTGGAATAATTGAGCAGCTGACACGTGAAATGCAGCTATCCAGACGCGGTCAGTGGGCAGCAGTCAGAATAGAATAGGGCACATGACTTTGAAAGGTGGTTTTTGAAGGAGGTTATGATGACTGGCTATAGACTTTGTAGTTTGTAGATATAAAATAATTCCAAATGTTTTTTGAGGAAGAGTAAGTCACCAGCTTATTCATTTCAGTGCTTCTCACACTGAGCAGAAATCTGTCTATAATTTTTCCTGTCTGGCTGTGTTTTTTGTAGCTCTAAATCTCTAGTCCTTCTTATACTCGAAAGCATAAAATACACATAAAATTTCAAAATCTCCCTTGCCATCTCTTCTTCTCCATAGTCTCCAAAAATTGGCATTCTTCAGGGCCCAGTCCTTGGCCACCTTCTACACTTAGTCTCTATGTGATCTCATGCGGTTCCTTGTTTAAATGCCACCTAGTCTCCCAAATTTATTTCTTTGCCTTAGTTTCTCCCATGTATTCAAGGCTCAGATGTGTGTCTGCCTAGTCAAAATCTCTGTTTGAAGTCTAATAAACATTAAAAACTTAACATGTTTGCAATAGAACTCTCTCGAACTCTCTTCCCAAAACCTGTTCTGTCTCCCTCTTCATCTCCATGAATGGGCCACCCAGTTACTCAGGCCAGAAATCATCTTTGACTTTCCTCTTTTTTTCTAACCCACATCTGGCCCATCAGTAAGGATTATATGTCCTCCTTTTAATGGACACCTTAAATCCCTCTTTATGGCTGCCACCCCTTGAATATAACTTACAATCACCGTCATTAGTTCCTAGATGCTAATAATAACTGGCCTTCCTCATCTCCTCCTTATACCTTTGTACCTCTTTAGTCAGTTTTCCATGTAAGAGCAAAAGTGCTTTTTTAATATTTTAAATGTTAAACAGTTCCTGTCATTCCCCTGTTCCTTCAGTGGCTACCCATCACACTCCGTATAAAACCCCATCTCAGCCCTGGCTGGCGTAGCTCAGTGGATTGAGAGCGGGCTGGCGAACCAAAGAATCTCGGTTCGATTCCCAGTCAGGGCACATGCCTGGGTTGCAGGCCAGTTCCCAGCAGGGGATGCACAAGAGGCAACCATACATTGATATTTCTCTCCCTCTCTCCTTCCCTTCCCCTCTAAAGATAAATAAATAAAATCTTAAAAACAAAAACAAAAACCCATCTCACAGTGCCCAGCCAGACCTTGCATGTTCTGCTTGCTGACTTTATCTCATACAATTATGTCTTACTCACTTCGTTCTAGCCGCAATTGTCTTCTTGCTGTTCCTTAAATTTTCTACTTTGTTTGGAATCACCTAAATCCCTCCTACTCCTCTACCCTATACCATTATCCTAACCAGTCCAGCTTCTAGTCTGGTAATTTTCACCTTTGTTATTCCAAGTTTCTGTCATTTGAATTGCTTTCAAGTATAAGAGGGACTGGAGATTTAGAGCTATAGAAAGAGGTAGCTAGGCCATTGGAGAGAAACTACAAGAGGGAGTGATTTCTGCTCCATTTAATGAGCACTGTAATGATGGTAACAGTTACATCTGTGTACAAATAGGCCGGGCCTCTTCACAGGACAGTGAGTTCTCCGCTGCTGATAGTGTACAAGTTGAGGTGACCCCCTCATGGGATGTGGTGGAGGAAGACTGCTGGAGTGGAGAGGAGGACAGTTGCTTTCCAAGATCTCCCAGTGCTGAGATTATATCTTTTAGAATCTTCTTTTTTGTCAGTGAATCTATTGTTAGTGGCTCCTCCGATTTAATCCTGTATTTTTATTGGGAAACTTTCACCAGTTTCAC
>PVKM010045581.1:0-11938 GCA_004027735.1 Carollia perspicillata
ATAAAATTGAAAAGAAAGGAAGAAGGAATAAAACAAGAAATAAAGAGAAGTAAAAGGCATTGAGAGACAAAAAATAAAATTTAAAAGATAAAAATTTCATTAGAAAAATTACACACACATACACACACATCCTGTTGCTGGTTTCAACCTTGTCAAACCAGTTTTTCTGTTCTTGCTGGCTGCAGCTGTCTGAGGGGTGGGTTTACAGATGTTGTCTCTGGGTCTCCGGGTCTCTGGCTGCATGCATGCTTCGGGAGGGGGCACCTACCCAGCTCCCTGTGGTCAGCCCAATGGGCCATGGGCCAGGGCTGCAGCCTCCCTGATCCCCACACTGATCTCTAGGCCTTTATTATCCTGAAATACTCCCCTTACCATCTGCTTTTTCAATGTCCACTACAAATTTTGATGTCCTATTTTCATATATGTTGTGGTACTGTTGGCTGTCTGCTCTGTTCCTCCATAGATCATCCAGGTTTCTCTCCCATGTGTAGGGGGAAGTTGAATCTGCTCCATCTTACCAAGCCACCATCTTCTCTCTCTAATACTTTCTTTTTCTTGGCATATATATTTAAAATTCAACTAGTAACTATTGAACAGAACTAAAGAACAGATTTGTACCAGGGGTGTCCAAACTTTTGGCATCTCTGCACCACACTGGGAGAAGAAGAGTTGTCATGGGCAGCACATTAAATACATTGGGACACATAATTACAAAGAAAATCTTGTACTGTTTTAAGTAAATTTATGATTTTGTGTTGGGCCACATTCACAGCCATACTGAACTTCATGCAGCCCACAGGCCACAGGTTGGACACTCGTAGAATAATATTAGGCACATTGGTATCATGGGAAGTAATTCATAATAAAGTCTTCTTAAATAAGTTTTAATTTTATACTGAAGGCCAAAGAAAGGCATATTCTGTTTTAAAAAAGTCTGAGGAAATGAGTTACTGTTCTGAGTCATGTAGCAAACTAGCTGAATTTTGTTGTATTGATAATATTGCAGACACAAGTTTTGTAGATTTATTTTTTTAAGAATATTTTCTTTTTTTAAATATTTTATTTATTTATTTTTAGACAGAGGAGAAGGAAGAGAGAAGGAAAAGGAAAGAAACATCAATGTGGGTTTGCCTCTCACATGCTCCCTACTGGGGACCTACCCCAAAACCCAGGCACGTGCCCTGACTAGGAATCGAACTGGCAACCCTTTGTTTCACAGGCTGGTGCTCAATCTACCAAGCCATACCAGCCATGGCAAGAACAATACATTTTCAATTCTGTTCCTAAGATATCTGTCCAATGAAAAAACTCAATAGTCCACAAAAGTGTTTTTCATTAATTTTATAGATAATTTTAATAAGTACCATAAACACAAGTGCTACCAGATGCAGAAATAAAAAATTGGACTTGAGGTGATTAGAAGTAGGTGAAAGTGTAAGGAAGTGCCATCTATATGCTTATTACAAAGACCTTTTATGTCATACCAGTTACTGTAGTACAGAGATAATTTATTATAAAATTTGTTGTTATTGAAGATTTTCAAAATTAAAAATGAAACGCTAAGATATTACAGCAAGAACAACTGTAGGAAACAGGTATTCCCTTAGGGATGTGGGGGAAAGGAAAGAGATGGGAATCGTTAAAACTTAGATGTTTATAGGAAGGAGTCCCGAAAGCTGGAACTTACCCTATGGGAGGGAAATACTGACCTTTTCCTGCTGATGTCTCTGCAATTGGATAAAGGTCCTTAAAGGCCTAGAAATCTTACCTCTGAGGATGAGCTGTCCTTGACAGTATGTGTTGGGTCTCATTCTCTGAAGATTAGAAAAATGCAAGCTAAATCAACTGCTGTTTCTGGACACACTTTCAGGTGGGAGTGAGCAAGTGTTGCTATGGGGACTCTGATGGACCAGGAGTCATGAAGAGGAACTCAGGACAGAAACACAAGGAGGGAGCAAACAGGAAAGGTATGTGGCTTATCCCTTTTTCTGAGTTCACTATTCCTCCACTGCCTCCTGCTGGTAGAAGCTAACAGAGTCAGCTAGCAAAGAAGAAATGTGTTTGCCAAGTTTTGTCTTAATCTATAATCACAAAGCAGAGTATTAAAATGTAGGCTTAAAGTTGAGAAATAACCTCAATATGCCCCCATATTTTAGTTTTAGTTTTCAGAATTTTCACAGATTAGTTCACATAGGTTCTCTTATAAACTGTTAGTAAATTGAATAGATCAAGTCAGCTGGGTCATTCTACAGATGCTATTATGGTTTATTGTCTTAATATTGTTTTGTCAATTTGATCTACTATAGGTAGAGTCAAGGGTGATATTCAAAGTATATGAAATAATATACGGATACATTTTACTTAGTTATTTCTCATTTTAAAAGGAACTTCTCCAAACTCTTAGTTACAAGTCCTGAGGATAAATAGCATGTATGCTTGCTCCAAACTGTGTACACTGACTTCCTAATGATCTGGCCTGTTATCCAAGATGCACAGCTGCAATGAGAGTACAGCTAGATTTGTCTTTTGAAACGAATCAGTCGTTGCATAGAAAATCCCTACATTACTTAGAATCTGAAGTGGTTAATTTATTCATCTCCTCCCTATCTGTATTTTATTATATTTGGTGACTATACTTCATAGACGTTTGCATTTATCTAGTATCAGTAAAAACTGTTTCTTCTCCCTTTTAATTGTGGTGTGTGTGTGTGTGCATATTCACAGTGTTGAATGAAATAATAAAGTTAACCAATTTTTAGCTAGCATTTACATTCAAAATTATACAAGGGGGGAGGATTCTATCAGATAAAACATTCAACTTTAAAATATGTGATTTTTTCCTAATGTAGAACCAGTGATTAGAGAAATAATATCCCTTTATGTGTAACACTTTTGCTGCAGATCTTCACCCTCAAACCTTGGATATTTGGACATTGAGATAGTCACTCAGTGAAAATAAGAGAATAAATTGATTATACAAAATGCGATGCTTTGTACATCAACAAAATATGTGTATTTGGAAAGAAATAAGAAAAGGTCATGAGAGAAAGTATGAATGAGGAAAAATAAAGAGGATATGCAGAGGAATGAAGGAGGAAAGAAACGACAAAAGATGGAGAAATAGATCATGGGAGGAAGAAAGGATAGAGTGAGTAAAGGAAGGAAATAGTCAAAGAGGGAAGGAGAGAGGGGAGAAAAAGTGATATCACCTTATAATGAAATCACTGGAACATGCCAATTGTGATGTGTAAAATATCTAAATTAAAGGAGATAATATGCTTTTCTTTTATTTTTTCCTTCTTGAGTTATGAAATATTTAAATTTATTTCATCTAGTTGAACAACGGAATCTAAAATATATTGTAATCTAAACATAGTTACATTAATAAAACTATATTTAACTTAAGAATTTATGTGTCTTTCTTATTTTGTCACTTTGCTTGGTTCAGAACAAGGTTTAATGTTCTCTGTCTATGGCTATTTAAGGATTTTCTAATTCACAGAATATGAATTTGAAGATTTTTGTTTAAAAAGATTACAATTAGAAATATCAGCATCTTTTTAAAATTGTAGAATATCTTTGAAACTACTAACATCAAAATGAAATAGATAAAACATTGTATTATTAGACACAAGTAAACATTATAACAAGTAGTAACATATGTAACTTAAATCTCCTGAGTCTTTTTTGTTTTTACTCTCTGCACTAAGTATAGTTGACATACAATTGTATATTAATTTCAGGCTTACAACATTTAAATTTATGCAAGTAAATTCAATATAAATTCTATATATATTTATTCATATAAGTTCAACATTTATATTCCTTATAAAGTAATGACCACAATAAATCTGGTATCCATCTGTCACTATATCAGGTTTTCACAGTATTAATGACTATTTTCCTATACTGTACATTCTTAATCTATTCCTCTTTGTGACCATCCCCTCATCCCTTTTCTTCTGGCAAATATCAGTTTGTTCTCTGTGCCCATGAGTTTGTTTCTGTCTTGTCTTGTTAGCTCATTTGTTTTGTTTTTTAGATTGTACAAATAAGTGAAATCATATGGTATATTTCTTGCTTTGTCCAATTTACTTCATTTAATATAATAGTCTCTAGGTTCATCCATGTCAAATATACAAATTTTATGAGCAAAATATTCTTATGCATTTAGACATTGCTTATTAGATTAATAAATACTATATGTAAATTTAATGACTTGGATTTATTGAACAATTCCAGTCAAGATAAATAAGTATGCCACATAAAGCAAAACTGCCAAAATTTAATTCTGTATTTATTTTACCAACAAAACTACATAAAACTTTCAATAATATATTTGTTTCTTTATCCCAGTGGAACAAATACATTCTCTTAATGAAGCAAAATATAATGACCATCTCTTGCATGCTGTGGCAGCTGTAGTTTTATACTAGATTTAAAGACCTAAGATTACATCTTTTGGATCTAGGTGTAGCTTCTAAGAAGATTCTACTTATATTTTACTTTGGACAATCAAGCATCCCCTATATGTACCATTGATTTTGCCTTTGTAATCTCTTGTGCATGTATGTGAAAGAGAGAGAGAGACTAAATAGGGTGTTTGCGGGTGTTGAAAGACATCTGTTCACTCAATCCAACATTTATCCATTCAATTTCTGATTATACTGATGAAAAAGATAAAATAAGAAATCCATCAGATAAAACTTTAATCCTCAAAAAATGTCAATTTTTCAATGTGAAGCCAATAATAGATAAACATATTTTCATCGGATTAATAAATTCAATATAAATTTTTACACTCTTCTTAAAATTTTTGTTGACTGATTTCACCACTTACATTTTTGCTACCTCATCTGAAAGTAGATCTAATTACTTTTTTGTCAAATAAATATAATAAGATTTTAAATGTTGACCACTATGAAATTAGCATATAACTTGAATATTCCCATAATCAGTAATTTCGGTAAACAGCTGAAATTCATCTGTATATACTAAATATTTAACATATTTTGAGTATTTCATATATTCATGGTTTTTCAAAGAAGTGTTGTTTTATTATTTAATTCTCAGACGACCCCACCTTGTTTAGAGAAGCTCATTTAAATAGAACCCTTTGGATTCCTGAACGTGTTTTTTTTTTTTTTTTTAATTGTCTGGAAAAAGTAAGATTAACATTTGAAGTAGGAGCAAAATTTTCTCATTCTGTCTTTATTTACCCTACTCAAGACACAATCAACTTCTAAGAGCCTTATCTTTTTATTTAGAGACAATAATTTTAACATTGAGGTACTGTAGATAAATCAAAGGTTGTAGCAATAGGTAACACTACTAATTGGGACACCTAAGTGAGAGAAATAGAAAATATTATTTAAGAAGTGTTTTTATTGATGTTTTCAATTTAATTTTTTTATTGTTGTTCAAGTAGAGTTTTTTCCACTTTCCCCCATGACTCCTCTATGCCCCACCCATCCCCACATCCCACCCTCAATCCTACTCCCTTTGGATTTGTCCATGTGTCCTTTATATGTGTTCTTTGATGACCATTCCCCTATTTTCCACCATTATGTCTCTCTCCCTCCCTTCTGCTTACTGTCAGTTTGTTCTTTTATTTCATTGTCTCTGGTTCTGTTTTGCTTGCTTGTTCGTCTTGTTGATTAGGCTTCACTTATAGGCACAATCATGTGGCATTTGTCTTTCTCCACCTTGCTTATTTCATTTAGCAAAATTTCTTACATACATTGTTTATTTGAATATAAAATGTTTCCAGCCTACTTTTTTCTTTTCCTACATTTTTCCTGTTGTACTACCTTAGCAAATTTATTATATGAGATATGTGTGTAAACTGTAGTATTGTATTATTACTTCATGTAGGAAATATACTTAGATCTCATAACCTGCATCAGAGATTCTGTTGCCTTTTCTACTTGTATTGGTGTTAGTGTATTTCACTGTCTTTTTAGAGTCATATATTTACATTCTATGGGCTCTGTAGTAAAAAGATAGGGTGAGAATTTCAATTTGCTACATGTATGTTTCCATTATAAAGTAACAAGTGAATTCTGGTTAATTTCTTAGCATGTTATTTTGGTTTTAGAGATATGGGGGATGCAATACTCAATTCTCATTAGCCTTTTATTTGTCATTATTATTTATCAGTTGTGGTGCCACTTGGCATAGAAAGTTTTCTTCAAGTGGGTTCCTGCTGTGACAGGTTGATTGGCTGCAACATGCTGTTTTCTGACTGCTGAGGATTCATTTTCTCTATGAATCGTTCACTGATAAAAATAACTAAAAAAAATTACTAAATTATGTTGAAATCACACAATTCTCTTAATAGATAGCTTAATACATATGTATTACAAAGGAAATGGATCTGTCCAGAAGGTACCCAGCCATATACTATGAAAAAGATACATTTATTGAAGAAGATAAAAGTAGATACAAGAAACATTGTACAGACGACAATGCCACCTCAGTCCCCTTCAAAGTAGGCACCTCGGGACCTCACACAGTTCTCCCAATCACCATCAGCTGTCCTATCATATTTTCCTGAATCTTATCAATGGTCTTAAATCTCTGCATTTTCAAAGGTGATTTTAATTGTGGGAAAAGCCAGAAGTAACAGGGTGAAAAATCTGGGCTGTAGCAGGGCTGAGTCACCTGGGTGATTTGATGTTTTGCAAAAAAACTCTTCACAAGCCATGATACATGAATGGGTGCATTAGTGTGATGAAGCTGCCAATCACCATTTGCACATAGGCACGTCCTTCTGAATCATCCCAATAGTTTCTGGAAAGGAATGTTCACACTTAATGCAAAATTTGATGTAGATTCATTGTTTTACTTGCTCATTTTGAATGAGACATCCACATAGTACGCTTGATCACTCAAGGGCATCTACCACCCCCACTGACTAGTACAGTGCAGCCATCATTGTGCACACACGCGCATTCCAGTACACTCTCCTTGGTTGCCAGGTTACAACAATGTTGTGCAAACCACTGTTATTATATTAACACTGACTCTACTTTTTCTGACAGACCTCATTTATTTTAAAGTAGGCTGTTTATCTCAAATTCTCATCTAATTAACATCTAATTAACAAAAATGCTGATAATGATGTTATACAATGTGATGAAAGCATTGACAGATTCAAGTTTCTGGAAAGTCAGAATAGAAAGGAATGAAAAATTATGATCAGTATAGTATTGATACTACCAAAATAAGAAGAGATTTTAGTATTTCCTTTTATCAGATAAAATATGAAATATGAAAGAAACAATTTATATTAAAGGCTGATACTTAAGACCATATGCTCAGAACTATTAGTTGGGCACATCTAATTATTCTAATGTGTATGGTGACCATGATAAACTTTCTCTGTTCTTCTTGTTAGCATTCACAGGCTAGAAAACAGTTGCCAAATAAAAATGTTCACAGTGATTCAGCAGATAAAAATTAAAATTACAAAGAAAGATATTATTTTTATAAAATAAATATCTAATTTTTGCTGGTTTGCTTAATTTTTATATTTTCTAAAAGCAATATTATTATGATATTTTTACCTAATTTGACATTATATTTATCAAGGCTTAAGGAGATTATTGACATAAAAGATCATGTTTAATCGTTTCAAATCAATTTAAAGAAAGAAAGAAATTCAATATACAGTATGACCATTTTCTCTTTTATCTTGTATTCATTAAAAACCTAACTTTAATTTTTGTTAAAATAGTAGTTTAAAAGCCAATATTTATGATAGCTCTAGAAATAAGTCAACTTGATGAGATATTTGAGAAAAAAAGTAGAGAGAGTTTAAAAAGATATTATACATATCAAAAAATAATGAGAAAGTATCAGAAAAAGTTAAGAAGAAATAATATTTCTATTAATATTCTAAGGAAAATATTCTGAGTTATAACTCAAAAAATTGTATTTGGAAATGAAGGGTCCATTACATGGCAATAATTTTTATAATTAATATCTATTTACTAAGTAACAGAAACTGTTCTGTTTTTTACATTGTCTCATTTAGTATTCTAAAACCATATAAAATGGTGTTTCTGTTTTTCCTATGATTGCAGATGAAGAAAGTGAGCTTTAGAATGGATAAATGTTGTACTTAGACCCTATGATAGTATTTAAAATCATGTCTGTTTTGGTAGAAGAATGTAGGGATGGGAGAGTGAACCAAAATGACAACGTAGACACTCCTAAATTCCCTCCTCCCAGGAATACAGCAAAGTACAGATTCAGTAAACCCCTCAGAGAAATCCAGAACCCAGCTGACCAAATCCTTCATATATGCACATGAGATAATACCCATCAAACTGATAATAGCCATCAGAGACATTCGAATTAAAACCACAACGATATACCACATCACAATGGTCACAATGGCCATCATAAACAAATCAAATGCTCAGAACTATCAGTTGGGCACAAACAATGAAGAGGATGTGGAGAAAAGGAAACCCTAGTGCACTGTTGGTGGGATTACAGACTGGTGCAGCCACTATGGAAAACAGTATGGAATTTCCTCAGAAAACTAAAAATGGAATTGCCTTTTGAACCAGCAATTCCACTGCTGGGATTATATGGTAAGGACCCTGAAACTCCAGTTCAAAATTACCTATGCACCCCAAGGTTCATAGCAGCACAGTTTACCACAGCCTAGTGCTGAAAGCAACCTAAGTGCCCATCAGTAAATGAATAGATCAAAAAACTATGGTACATTTACACAATGAAATTCTATACAGCAGAAAGAAGTAAGGAGCTCCTACCCTTTGCACCAGCATGGATGGATCCGGAAAGCATTATGCTAAGTGAAATAAGCCAGGTGGTGAAAGACAAATACCATATGATTTCACTTTTAAGTGGAACCTAATCAATACAACAAGCAAGTAAAATATAAACAGAGACACTGAAATTAAGAACAAAGTGACTTGCCTTGGCTGGTGTAGCTCAGTGGATTGAGCACAGGCCTGTGAAGCAAAGGGTCACTGGTTTGATTCCCAGTCAGGGCACATGGCTGAGTTGCAGGCCAGGCCCCCCGTAGGGGACACATGAGGCAACCACACATTGATGTTTCTCTCCCACTCTTTCTCCTTCCCTTCCTCGCTCTCTAAAAATAAATAAATATATATATATATATATATATATATATATATATATATATATATATATATATATATATATTTTAGAAAAAGAACAGACTGGCAGTAACCAGAGGGGAACTGGTGGGGGGATAATGAGGAGAAAATGGGGGAGGGTTTTCAGGAACATGTATAAAGGACATATGGACAAAACCAAAGGGGGTAAGATCAAGGGTGAGAAGTGGGCATAGCTGGGGTTGAGGGAAAATGGAGACAACTGTACTTGAACAACAATGAAAAAGGAAGAGAAAAATAAAAGCAAAAGAAATTTACCTTCACTAAAAAAAGAAGAAGAAGAAGATGTATCTCAGTATAGGCCTCTTTGGGTCTAAATTGTTTGGGATTCTCTAAGCCTCCTGGACTTGTGTGTCTTTTTCCTTCACCAAATTAGGAAAGTTTATTTATTTGTTTCATATATTGCATTTTTTATTTCTAACTGGTTCTTTTTTATGCTTTTTATGTATTTGTTCATTCTGTTGAGTATCCTTCTATTCATTATTCTAAACTCTATATCTGATAAATTGCTTGCCTCCATTTCATTTAGTTCTTCTGGAGAATTCTCTTATTCATCTTGGGGCTCGTTTCTTCATCTTCCCATTTGGCTGCTTGCTTCTGTTTGTTTCTATGTATTAGATCTGCAAAGATTCTGGTGGAAGACAATGTCCGATGTTCCCTGTGACTGGCCTTGGACAACTTGTTTGGATCTTTCAGTGATCCATAGCTTGTAGCTCTCTTTGCTCTGCCTAGCTATATGCAGAAAGAACCAAACTGCACACCAAAGACAGCTTTTAGTATCACTGGTCCCAGGGGAAGGTCAGTTAAAGTTTTCAGAGGTCTACCTTTGCCTTCAGGCCTTCTGTTAGGCTTATTCATGAAAGTACTTCCAGTTGTACACCTCCACAGGTCTTAAGCTCCACAGGGTGGGCCAAGAGGTTTCCTGTCAGTGAGACTATTGCTACCTCCATGCTGATGCCACATGAAAGGGAGTGTTGTGCTTGAGAATGATAGCTTTAGCAGTATGAAGCATAGGTATCCTGGTGTCTGACAACTTCAGCTCTCTCCCCAGAGCCACCAATCCCAGATGTTCCTCATGTGAAATTTGCCTACTCTACTCTCCCTCTGCTGTAGCTAAGGGTAAGTGACTGCAAATATTTTTTTTGTGTTGGCCCTTTAAGAGTGTCTCTGTATCTCCAGTCATCTCTCCCTGCTTGACAAAACCCCCACTGCTTTTCACAGTTGGATGTTATTCATATTCTTTTCCCAATTCTGGGGCTCCAGGCTATTGAGCCCAGGTTGGGGTTTTGACCCCACACTTCTTAGGCCACTGAAATACCCCTCCAGAACTTCTGCTGCTGCCTGTGAGAGCACAGCCAATCCTCTCACACCACTGCCTTCACGACCGGTCTCATTGTGGTGGTGTAATTCCTCCCACAAGTCCTTGGTTATAAGTCTTCCCTCCAACTAGTGTTCAGCTGATTACTCAAGATGTTTTTTTCCTATAATTAGTTGTAATTCCAGTTTGGTTCTGATAGGAGGTTAATATAATTTCCACCTACTCCGCCACCATCTTGGATCCTCTCCCATTGCTTTTGTTTTTGTTTTTAATATTTATCTATTTTTAGAAAGAGAGAGAGAGAGAGTAAAACATCAGTTTGTTTTTTCACCTATTTATCCATTCATTGGTTGCTCCTTGTGTGTGCCCTGATGGAATATCAAACCTGCAACCTTGGTGTAGCAGGGCCACACTGTAACCAACTGAGTTATACCATTAGGGTGAAAGAGTGTCTTTATCTAAAACCACAAGATGAAGAGCTTTTCAAGGAAAGGTATGTAGAAGGGAGAGGAAAACCCTGCAATTGAGTCCTGGGCCTTTCAAAACTAAGAACATAAGAAGAAGAGAAGGAACCAGTATTTGTGGAGGAGGCTGTAAATAATTTTTCTATGTGAAATTTATACAAAAAAAAACTTACTTAATTGCCTGCTTTACAGATGGGAATACCAAGATTTGAGGAAATAAAACAACTTACCTAATATTGTGAGTTAACTAATATGAATTCTTTATTTTATTGAATTCCCAATTCTTGAGTTTTAAACACAGATATGATTATATTAAACAATTGTGCTACATGGCTATCATTTTCCATCCTAAAAGAAAATTATTCACTGAAAATTACTAAAGTTTCACTTGTTTTACACAATAATACTTGTGATTAGCAATGCCTGGTTGCTCTCTACCCACAAAACCACTCACAGCTAGGATATAATCGATTATTACTTATTCACTACTCTGTAGGATAGTTTATCCAAAGCATAAAAAGAAATTAATAAGACTGTGGAAGAAAACAGTCACGTTACCACAATTCAGTTTGTTTATTACCACATCAGTTCTCCCTTGTTGGTCATATGCTCTCAATTGTTGAGCATTATCTTATTCTTTAAACATCTTTTATATTTGGAGGGACAGTGGAACATTTCATTAAAATTATCATAAAATTTACAACCAATAAAACTATAAATAATTACACTGTGTCAGTCAGTAGGATATAAACATTTCCTGCTCTAATATAAATAGGTAAATAGGGTGGAGAAAAGGGGACCCTAGTACACTGTTGGTGGATTGCAGACTGGTACAACCACTATGAAAAGTAGTATGGGATTTTCTCAGAAAGTTAAAAATTGATGTGCCTTTTGGCCTGGCAATTCCATTGCTATGATTATACCCTAAGAATCCAGAAAAAAACAATCCAAAAGAACTTATGCACCCCAATTTTCATAGCAGC
>PVKM010045582.1:0-11947 GCA_004027735.1 Carollia perspicillata
TAAGTACTTTGTAAATTTTGGATATTAACCCTTGTCAGATGTATCAGTGAATATGTTCTCTCATTCTGTGGGTTGTCTGATTGTTTTATTGATGTTTTCCTTTGCTGTGCAAGAACTTTTTAGTTGATGTAGTGCCATTTGTTAATTTTTTCTTTAGTCCCCCTTGCCTGGGAGATAGATATACCTGATAAAAAATTGCTATGAGCAATGTTTAAGATTTTCCTGCCTGTGTTTTCTTCTATGATTTTTATGGTTTTGGGTCTAACATTTAAGCTTTTGATCCATTTTGAATTTATTCTTGTGTGTGATGTAAGAAGATGGTCTAGTTTTATTTTTCTGCCAGTATTTGTCCAATATTCCCACACCATTTATTGAATAAACTATCTTTAGCCCATTGTATGTGCTGGCTTCCTCTGTCAAATATTGATTGACTATAAAGTTATGGGTTTATTTCTTGGCTCTCTATTCTGTTCCATTGACCTATCTGTCTGTTTTTATTCCAGTACCATGCTGTTTTGATTACTATGGCCTAATAGTATAGTTTGATATTTGGTAACCTGATTCTTCTAACTTTGTTCTTCTTTCTCAGGGTCACAGTTGCTCTTTGGGGCCTTTTTTGGTTCCATATAAATGTTTGAAATATTTGTTCTAGTTCTGTGAAATAAGTCATTAGAATCTTGATAGTAACTCCATTTAATCTATAGATTGGTTTGAGTGGTATGGGCATTTTAATGATGTTAATTCCTCCTGTCCCTGAACACGATATGTGCTTCCACATATTTGTATCTTCTCCAATTTCTTTCTTCTATGTCTTATAATGTTCTGAATACAGGTCTTTTACATTCTTGGTTAGGTTTATTTCTAGGTAATTTATTCTATTTGAAGCAATTGTGAATGGGATTGTTTTCTTGATTTCCCTTCCTGTTAGTTTGTTTTTGGCATATGAAAATGCAACTAATTTCTGGGTATTAATTTTATAACCTGCTAGTTTGCTGAATTCATTTATCAGTTCTAGTAGTTTCTTGGTGGAATCTTTGGGGTTCTCCTGGTACAGAATCACGTCATCTGCAAATAAAGACAGTTTTACTACTTCCTTTTCAATTTGAATGCCTTTTATTTCTTCTTCTTGTCTGATTGTTGTGGCCAGGAATTCCAGTTCTATGTTGAATAAGAGAAGTGAAAGCAGACATCCCTGTCTTGTTCCTAATCTTAAGGGGAACACTTGTAGTTTTTGCCTATCGAGTATGATGCTGGCAGTGGGTTTTCATATACGGCCTTTATTATGTTCAGGTATGTTCCCTCAATTCCCACTTTGCTGGGAGTTTTTATCATAAATGGGTCCTGGATTATATCAAATACTTTTTCTGCAACTATCAATATGGTCACATGGTTTTTATCTTTCTTTTTTTTTTAAATGAGGTGAATCACATTTACTGATTTGCAAATGTCATACCAGCCTTGCATTCCTGGAATAAATCCGACTTGATCATGGTGTGATATTCTTGGTGCATTGCTGTATTCAGTTTGCTAATATTTTCTTGGGGATTTTAGCATTCATGTTCTTCAGGGATATTGGCCTATAATTTTCTTTCCTTGTAATGCCTTTACCTGGTTTTGGAATTAGGATAATGTGGGTCTTATAAAATGAGTTTGGGAGGCTTCCCTCCTCTTGAATTTTTTGAAATAGTTGGAGAAGCAGAGGGTATTCGTTCTTATCAGAATATTTGGTAAAGTTCCCCTGTGAAGCCATTTAGTCCAGAGCTTTTGTTATTTGGGAGTTTTTTTATTACTGCTTCAATTTTACTAAGTGTAATCTGTTTGTTCAGATTCTCTGATTCTTCCTGGTTTAGTTTTGGGAGATTGTATGTTTCTAGGAATCCATTTATCCATGTTGTCCAGG
Organism: Carollia perspicillata; assembly: GCA_004027735.1. Taxonomy (NCBI): domain Eukaryota; kingdom Metazoa; phylum Chordata; class Mammalia; order Chiroptera; family Phyllostomidae; genus Carollia; species Carollia perspicillata. The sequence continues at coordinate 1,901 of PVKM010045582.1, forward strand.
TTGTTTCTAGGAATCCATTTATCTATTTTGTCAAGGTTGTCCAGTTTTTTTGGCATATAGTTGTTTACAATATTTCTTACAATCCTTTGTATTTCTTTAGTGTCAATTGTTATTTCTCCTCTTTCGTTTCTAATTTTATTTTTTGGGTCCTTTCTTTTTTTTCTTGATGAGTCTGGTTAAAGGTTTCTTGGTCTTGTGATTTTCAAATAATCAGCTCTGTGATTTGTCGATCTTTTATATTGTGTTTAGACTCTATTTCACTTATTTTTGCTCTGATCTTTATTATTTTCTTCCTTCCACTTACTTTGGGCTTTGTTTGTTTTCTTTTTCAAGTTCCTTTAAATGTGAAGTTAGATTGTTTACTTGGACTTCTTGTTTTTTGAGATAGCCTGTAATGCTATGAATTTCCTTCTTAGGGTTGTTTTCCCAGTTCCCACAGACTTTGTAATTTTGTGTCCTCATTTTCATTTGTTTCAAGGTATCTTTTGATTTGTTCCTTTATATCATTGCTGACCCATTCATTCTTTAATAACATGTTATTAGCTTCCATGTCCGTGAGTTCTTCCGTGTTCTTCTTGTGGTTGATTTTTAGTTTCATGGCATTGTTGTCAGAGAAGATGCTTGATATGATTTCAATCTTCTCAAATTTATTGAGACTTTTCTTGTGTCTTAACATCTGGTCTACCCTAGAAAACGTTCCATGTGCACTTGAAACATATACATATGTATGTATATGTTTAATATTAATTAAATCCATTTGATCTAGTGTGTCGTTTAAGGTCATTGTCTCCTTGTTAATTTTCTGTCTGGAAGATCTGTCCATTGAAGTGAATCATGTATTATAATCCCTGATTATGACTGTATTTCTATTGATCTCTCCCTTTATGTCCATCGAGATTTGCTTTACATATTCAGGTGCATCCACATTGGGTGTATAAATGTTAACTAGTGTTATATCCTCTGGTTGGATTGTTCCCTTTATCATTTTGTTTTGTCTCTTACTATAACCTTGGTTTTAAAGTCTCTTCTGTCCAATATTAAGTACTGCCACCCCAGTTTATTTTTCTTTTCCATTTGCATAAAATATCTTTTTCCATCTCTTTACTTTAGTCTGTGTGTATTTTAGGCTGAGTAAAATAGCCTTGGTTGTAGGTCCTTGCGTTTTATCACCTTGAATATTTCACACTACTCTTTTCTGGCCTGAAATGCTTCTGCTGAGGAGTCAGATGTGCACTTGAAACATATGTATATTCTACTGCTTTGGGGAGAAATGCTCTGAAAATATTAATTTTTTGGTGGTCGTCTAATTGGTGCTCCTTTGTATGTAACCACCTGCTTTCCTCTTGTGGCTTTTAGGATTCTCTCCTTGCTGTAAGCTTTGTAATTTTAAGTATGATATGTCATTTTAATTATGCATGTGCCTTGATGTAGGCCTCTTTGGGTCCAACTTGTTTGGGACTCTCTGAGCTTCCTGGACTTGTGTGTCTTTTTCTTTCACAAAATTGAGGAAGTCTTCGGTCATAATTTCTTCAGATAGGTTCTCAGTCCCTTGCTCGTTCTCTTCTCCTTTTGGTATTCCCACGATATGGTTGTTGTTCTGCTTTATTTTGTCCAAAATGTTTCTTAAGCTCTTCTCATTTTTTAAAATTCTTTCTTCTTTTTGATGCTCTGCCTGATTGTTTTTTCTACCTTGTCTTCCAAATCACTGATTCAGTCCTCTGCTTCATCTAACCTACTGTTTATTCCTTCTAGTGTATTATTTATTTCAGATATCGGATTCTTTATTTCTGATTGTTTTTTTTTTCATGGTTTGTCTTTTTTCATGCTTTTGAGTATCCTTATAACTGTTACTCTAAACTCTCTATCTGATAAATTGCTTGCTTTCATTTCATCTAGTTCTCTGCTAGAGAATTACCTGGTTCTTTCATTTGGGTTTTTTTTTTTGTTTGTTTTTTGTCTTCCCATTTTGGCTTCTTCTTCGTATTTTCCACTTTTGTTGTTAAACTAATCAACTGTTAAGATGATCAGTTGTTAAACTAACCAAGCTGTGATCAGCAACCTGGGCTTAAGCACCACAAGGTGGGGCAGAGTAATCCATGGAGGCAGCGATCTTGCTTCCCCTCGGGCTGATGCCATTAAGAGAGGTGTGCTCTTTTTGAGAGGGATCGCTCCTGCAATGTGGGGCATGATTCAGCACAGGGATCCTGGTACTGCTCCTTCAGTTCTCTCCCCAAAACCACAGACCCCAGTCTCTCCTCCAGTTCCTCTAGTCCACTCTGACCTCCCTCTGCTGGAGCCCAGGGTAAATGGCTGCAAATGGAATTTTATGCATTAGCCCTTTAAGAGGCTCTCTCAGTTTCCAGCTGTCTCTCCCTGGCTACCTGCTGCTTTTCACAGCTTGACGTTATCTGTGTTCTCTTCTAGGTCTGGTACTGTGGAGCCCAGCTTGGGGTTTAGACACAACACTTTTCAGGGAGAACCTCCAGCCACTGAAATATCTCTCCAGATCTTCAGTTGCTTCCTGTGGGAGCCCAGCCAGCCCTCTCACATCTCTATACTCCTTACCAGTCATGTTGTGATAAAGTGGTTTCTTCTGTCCATGGTTATAAGGCTCTCAGTTGAGCTTTCAATAGGTACTTGGCAGCCATGAGTTTTTGATTTTACTCTCTGTAAAGTGCTAGGGCACAGCATGTCTGTGTTGCCGTGACAACCAAGTTTGGGGCTGTGTCACCATCAGACTGATTCAGTCAACTGTCATCTATCACATGCCTACTGAGTTCAGGAATCACACCAGACAAAATTCTGTGAACAAAATCGACAAGGTTCCTGCCCTCGTGAAGCTTACATTCTAGTGTGTTTGCTATAGGTCAATGCTAGGTGTTGATGTGTAAGAAACTATTCTGGTACTTCAAGCAAAGGATTCTTAGGTAACCCTATGAATTAAATGGGATAGTGACTGTTAGGAAAGGGAAAATAAATTTAGGGTATTGATCCTAAGAGAGACCTACTATTTAGGAAGCCAGAGTTTGTTCAGCAGACAGGTTTAAGTGAGAGAATTAAGAAAAAAAACTGATATTTTGCAGGTAGAGAGGGCAGCTCAGTGGGGGTTCAGTCAGATGCAGAGTAAAGCATTCTTGGAACATGAGAAAGCTGTTGCTTATATGCTATGATTTGAGATGAATTGGGAAAGCTGCCCATTTAAAAATGTCTCTTCCACAGATGTCTGAAAAATGTGAATGTTTACTTCTCTTGGGAGAGGTGGTGTTTAAAAGCATGGACTTTGGAATCAGGCAGACTTGTTTGTGAATAGCAGCTCTGCAACTTACTAACTTTGGAGAACTGACTTCTCTCTCTTAGCCTCAGTTTTCTCATCTATAAGATGAGGATAACCATGCCCCCCTTATGGGGTTTTAATAAAGGTTAAAAGAGTTATTATAAATCAAGCACTATCACAGGTTCCCAGAAATAGGAAATATTCAATAAATGATAGATACTTTTATTTATATTGATTGATTCACTCATTTGGCCAACTAACATTCATTGAACTCCCACTACGTGCCAGGTATTGTGCCTGTCATGATGTAACAGGGAAGACAGGAAAGCAACTGACTGTAGTAAAACATAAAAAGGTGCCCTAAAAAACAGTAATAGAGTAAAACGTTTCCCCTCCTTTGCAAATCAGAAAAAGGAAGTGAGGATATTCCAGAAGATGGAACAGGAAAGGCTCAGTAAATGAAAAATGTTTCAGATCCATTTTACCCTAGAAACTGAGATGTAGGTGGTAGAGGCTTGACCACAATATAAAAGGCTACTTCTTCCTAGAAACACCATGTTCCTTTGACTTCTGAGGTACTAGGCTCTCCTGGTTTCTTCCCAATTTCTCTAGTAGGTCCGCCTCAATTTCCTTTGTGGGATATTTTTCCTTTTCTGTTCATTATATGTCAGAATTCCTCAAGATTGTCTGAGATGCTTTTCTAACTCTTCACATTCTCCTTAGGTATTTCATCCATTACCAATAATTTCTTAGGGATTTCAATTACCATCTAAATAACTCCCACATTTTTATATTAATGTCAAATATCTTATGAATTCTTATTTCTAATTATTTATTGAAAATCTTCTCTTGGTTATTTCAAGGACACTTCAAAATTAGAATGCCCCAAACTAACTTACCTCCTTTCCAAAGTTACCTCCAGTGTTCCCTGTTTCAATAAGTGCCCCACCATCCCCTCAAGTGCTGTCCAAGTAAAAGGCCATGCAGTCACTTCTGATCCACCCTCCCCTCAGTCACTACATTTAATCAGTCATCAAGTCTGTTCCTTCTGCCTCTTAGATATGGATGTCTCTAGTCTATTTGTTTCACTATCCTCATTGTCACCACCATAGTCCACCTAGGTTTCACATTGTCTCTCTACGTTTAGTCTACTTCACTCCCACCCATTGCAGCCTCCACACAGAAGCCAGAAAGTGCAAATCTGTCCATGTCGGTACTTTATTTCAAACCCTTCAAAGGTTTCCCATTATCCTTAGGATAAATCCCAAACTCTTTACCAAGCTTTCTTCTTATTATTCTCCTAGCTCCAGTCTTTCAGAAACTTTTGTTTCCTGGGACACACTACCCAGTCTATTGATTGCCTCATAAGTTTTCCCACAAGTTGCTAAGAATGCTTTGTTCTCCTTCTTTTCACCTAACTAATCTTAGTCATCCTTCAGGTCTCATTTAAAGGTTGCTTCCTCGTTGAAACCTTCACAATGCCTCGTTCTGGGTCTAACTTCCCCTCTTACTCAGGTGTTCCACTATTACAGATGTTTATCAAGAACCCACTGTGGGCTAGGTACTGTGTCTGGGACTAGGAATATATCTTAGCGAGGAAAAAGAGACAGTACTTTTCTTACAAAGCACAGAGTCTTGTGAGAGAGACAGAAAGTATCAAATAATCACATATAAATGTAAAATTGTAACTGTAAAAAGTGCTATGAAATAGAAGTACATGATGCTTTGAAAAGATTTGGTGTGACAGAAAGTGTCCCCAAGGAAATGCTGATTGATCTAGAGCTGAAGGTTGAACAGGAGTTAACCATGAGTTGAAAGGAGGTAGTTTCCTGCGGAGGGATAGCATACCATACATAGGCCTTGTGACAGGAGGGATTTAGATGCATTCAAGAACAGAAAGAAGGCCAGTGTAACTGGAGAACAAAGAGCAAAGGGACACCTAGAAGATCCGCAGTAGGAGCTGGGGCAGACTTTGAAAGGTGTTGAGGGCTCTGCAAAGGATTTATGTCTTTGTGCTAAGAGCCACTGATAAGGGGAAAAGCAGATCTGGATTGGGAAAATATCATTGTGAACGATGCATGGAGAACAGAGATCAAATAAGTGAGGATGGATGTTTCCAATAGTTAATAAAATGGTGAGAAGGCTATTGCAGAGGTCTAAGTGAGAGATATTAGCTTTGATCAGGGAGGTGGTAATAGAAGGAGAGGAGGTAATTTGTCTAGGATGTTTTGGACATGAAATCAATAAGCTTTGGTGTTGCATCATATTGAAAAAGGGATGCATTCCTACTCCTCTGATTTCAATGAAGAGAATGTTCCTTAAAGATACCTAGCTTCTTGCCTCATCTCATACTCCTTCCATGTAATTGAGGAGTTTGGGAGAGTAACTGGGCTTGCAAGGCTCAGGCCTTCCTGCTTTCTCTTTAGGACTGACTGCCTGCAAGAAGCATGTATTCCTGGTCTGCACTGGGCTCAAGTTTTTTGAAAGGGCTGTGGTGGCCTGGTATTACCAGGGACAGGGTAGGTAAATCTTCCTAAAGCTGGGGTATAGAGTTAGAAAACTCATTTTTGCTTCATACATAAGTCATATTCTACAACCTGGCTTTCAACAGTAATAAAGTTGACACATTGATCTCGATCTTCCTGACTCTTTATCTACTTATTTATTCAGGTCTCAGATGGAGTTTGGGACAGGGAGGAGACAATGAACCATGATGACTTCGATGCATTTGCTTATACAAGTGCATAGATTATGCTGCCATTCTTTGATTGATTGATTGATTTTTATTATTTATTTATTTTTTATTTTATATTTTTTATATTTTATTTTTAGAGAGAGGGGAAGGGAAGGAAGAAGAGAGGGAGAGAAGCATCTATGTGTGGTTGCCTCTCGCATGCCCCCCACTGGGGGCCTGACCTGGCCCACAGCCCAGGCATATGTCCTGACTGGGAATTGAACTGGCAACCCTTTGGTTCTCAGGCTGGAACTCAATCCACTGAGCCATACCAGGGCTGATTGATTGATTTTTAGAAAAAGAAAGAAAGGGGGAGGAGGGAGAGAGAGAAACATTGATTTGTTGTTCCACTTATTTATGCATTCACTGGTTGATGCTTGTATGTGCCCTGACCAGAGATTGAACCTGCAACCTTGCATATATCAGAACAACACTCTAACCAACTGAACTACTCAGCCAGTACATGGTGCTATGCTTTTTATTCTTTTTTCTTTCTTTCTTTCCTTCCTTCCTTCTTTCCTTCCTTCCTTCCTTCCTTCCTTCCTTCCTTCCTTCCTTCCTTCCTTCCTTCCTTCCTTCCTGTCTCCTCCTTTTTTCAGTTGGAGCAATAAGAACTCACAAACTCAAAATTTGGGACCTGTTGAGTTTGAGATAACTTTAAGATGTGTATGGAAATGTCAAGTAGGCAATACAGGTCTGGAGTTCAAGGGTACAGCCTGGACTGGATGTAGAAATTTAAGAGCTGTCATCACATACATCACTATTATGGGCATGGAAGAGCTCACCTGGGGGAGAGATTATAGAGAAGAGAAGGAGGCTAGGCCTGAGCATCAATGAACTACAATATTAAAAAGCCAGTTTGAGGAGATGAATCTGAGAATGTAGGCCACCTGATATTGGAGCAGTTCCAGATGTCAATGAGGAAGAGTTTAGAAGGTGCGCATTGGGAAAAGGACTGAACAGGGCGGTGGGGGTAGGGGGCAAAGAAGTATAGCACCTTATGGGGACGATGCTGCATAGAAGATAGAAGGCCAAGGGTGGGCTTATATATATGTATACATTGGACATTGACTAATGAACACAGGCTTCAGATTTAGTCTCAAAGCTTGTAATAATGTAATTATTTTTTAAAGATTGTATTTATTTATTTTAGAGAGGGGAAGGGAAGGAGAAAGAGAGTGAGGAAACATCAGTGTGCGGTTGCCTCTCACGTGCCCCTTGTTAGGGACCTGGCCTGCAACCCAGGCATGTGCCCTGGCTGGGATGGAACGGGCGACCCTTTGGCTCACAGGCTGGTGCTCAATCCACTGAGCCGCACCAGCCAGGGCATAATTTAATTATTTACAGTTATTTGTATAATGCCTGGCTTCCCTTCTGGACAGAGACTTTGAAAGCCTGTCATTTCTTGGTCACTACTGAATCCTCAGCTACATTTACCAACACAACTCCATATAATTCCAATAAATCTTCAGGGTCCCCAAAATATATTTGGCATACAAAATTATAATTTCAGTATGTTCAAGTATGCACTGAAATAAGACTGGAAAGGAATGTGATAAAATATGCATAGCAGTATGAGAATATTTTCCCCCTCTATCTAATTTCTGAGTATTCTAGTTATTCTATTTGATATTGTTTTAAAGAAGTTTACATATTTTGTGGATATTAATCCTTTGTTGATTGTATATTATAAATATTTTCTCACAGTCAGTTACTTCTTTTAACTGTGCCCTTTATTTTTTTAATAGCTTTATGGAATCGTAACTTGCCTATCATGAAATTTACACTTTAAGTACACAACTCAATGGGTCTTAGTAAATTTATATAATTTTGCAAACATCTGTACAATCAAGTTTTAGAACAATTTTCTAGCTCCAAAAAGTTAATGTTGTGCCTATCTACATCAACCTCCTCTTTCACTTTCAGCCCCAGGAAATTACAATCTGCTTTTTATAGTTTTGTCCTCTTTAAATTTTCTTTAAAGTGGTATCATACAATATATATGGCTTCTTTATGGTATTAAACTATGGTATTATGGTATTATGGTATGGTATGGTATGGTTATATATGGTATTTGTGATATTCATCTATGTGGTCAGATATATAAACATAGTTTGTTTCTTTTATTGCTGAGTTTTTAATTTATCCATTGTGTGGATATATTGCTTATTAGTAATAATGCTATTGTGAAAAACGTTTTGTGAGGACATATGTTTTTGCATCTTTTGGGTAGATATCTAACAGTAGGTTTCCTGGTGTATATAGTAACTTCTGAAGAAACTGCTAAATTGTGCCAAAGTGGCTGTAACAATGTGTGAGGGTTCCAGGTTCTTCAAATCCATGAAATTATCACTCTTAGATTTTAGCCATTTTTATGGGTACATAGTCGTATCCCATTGTGATTTTAATTTGCACTTACATGATGACTAGTGATGCTGGGCATCTTTTCATGTGCTTGTTGCCATCTGTAGATCTTCTTGAGTGAAGTTACTAAACAAATCTTTTGTCCATGTCTTTTATTGGATTGTTTGTCTTTATTGTAGGGTTGTAGGATTTCTTTTTATATTCTGGATACAACTCCTCTATGGAATACATCCTGTAAATATTTCTTCTCAGACTGTGGCTTGTTTTTTAATTTTTAAAATGGTGTTCTCAGAAGAACACAAATATTTACTATTGATGAAGTTGAATTGATCAATTTTAAAATTTTATTATTTGTCATACCTAGGAAATCTTTGCCTACCTAAAGTCATAAAAGATTTTTCCCATGTTTTCTTCTAAAATTTCCATAGTTTTGGCCCTTACATTTAAGAATATCATATATTATAGAGTTAATATATAATTTGAGTTAATTTTTGTGCATGGATGAAGTAGGAACTAAGGTTTTATTTTGTTTGCATAAATATGCCCAATTATACTAGCACCATTTTGGGGGGAAAAAAATCTTTCCTGCTGATTTAGCTTGGCACATTTGTCAAAAAATCAATTAATATCTTATATCTATTCCTGAACTTCCTCTTTTGTTTCATTGATCTATATGTTTATCCTTATACCAAAACCATATTGCTTTTGTTAATATACTTTATGGTATGTTCTGAAATAAGGTATGAAAGTTCTCCAAGATGTTCCTTTTTTTCTTTTTTCAAAAATGTTTTCTCTATTCTGGGTTCTTTGCATTTTCACACAAATTTTAAAATCAGTTTTAATTACTACCAAAAGAAAAAAAAAGTCTGCTGAGATTTTGTTAAGGAATACATGAAAGCTATATATCAGCTGGGAGAGAATTAACTATATTTAGTCTTCCAATTCTTTTTTAAAGATTTTATTTATTTATTTTTAGAGAGAGGGAAAGGAGGGAGAGAAGCAGCAATGTGTAGTTGCTTCTTACATGGCCCCCACTGGGGACCTGGCCCGCAGCCCAGGCATGTGCCCTGATTGGGAATTGAACTGGCAATGGTTTGGTTCTCAGTCCACACTCATTCCACTGAGCTACACCAGTCAGGGCTAGTTTTCCAATTCTTAAACACGATGTAGTTCATATTCTTAAATGAGAGTGGATTTCTCCTGTAGTTACTGGTTCCAGGTAAACATAAGTTTCACTGGCTGATGAGAGTGCTGCTCTCAGCGAAGTACTCTAAGCTGTTTGGAACATGGCTGACACCTGTCTCTTACTATGAAAAAAAAGAGATTCAGTGAAGTGTGGTGAGTGGGCTGCAGAAATCAATGAATCAAGATCATTCTCTGCTATGCTTCTTTTCCACTAGTTTGAGATACTTGTAAGAAAGGACCATTTTAATCTGTTCATCTTCATTAATAATAATAATAATAATCAATACTAATACTAATACTAATACTAATATAGAAGATAAGTACTCAAGTACCGAATAGTTTTCAGTCATTGAAAAATCACTAGAGAATTTGAAAGAATTGGTATGATAGCATTTTCAATACATGAAGAATAATATGTGAAAATATTGCTCTTTTTAAAAAATCATTGTTTGTCTTAAGACTTTTCTTGCTGCATTTATCGATAAATTAT
>PVKM010045583.1:0-11934 GCA_004027735.1 Carollia perspicillata
ATGGCCAAAGAAAACAGCATTAAAATAAAGAGAGAACCATCCATATGGGAAAACATATTTGCCAATGATACCTCAGAAAAAGGTTTAATCTCCAAAATATATAAAGAACTTGCACGAATCTACTCTAAGAAGACAAGCAATCCAATTAAGAAATGGGCAAAGGACTTGAATAGACGCTTCTCCAAAGAGGACATACAGAGGATCCAGAAACACATGAAAAGATGATCAATATCGCTAGCAATCAGAGAGATGCAAATTAAAACTACAATGAGATACCACTTCACACTGGTGAGAATGGCCATCATAAACAAAGCAACAAACAAGTGTTGGAGAGGTTGTGGAAAAAAGGGGACCCTAGGACACTGTTGGTGGGAGTGCAGACTGGCACAACCACTATGGAAAACAGTATGGCATTTTCTCAGAAAACTAAAAATGGACGTGCCTTTTGCCCCAGCAATTCCACTGCTAGGATTATACCCTAAGAACCCGGAAGCACCAATCCAAAAAAACCTATGCACCCCAATGTTCATGGCAGCACAATTTACAATAGCCAAATGCTGGAAGGAACCTAGGTGCCCATCAGTAAATGAATGGATCAAAAAACTATGGTACATGTACACAATGGAATTCTATGCAGCAGAAAGAAAGAAGGAGCTCCTACCCTATGCAACAGCATGGATGGATCTGGAAAACATTATGCTAAGCAAAATAAGCCAGGCGGTGAAAAACAAATACCATATGATCTCATCTTTAACAGGAACCTAAACAACAAAACAAACAAACAAGCAAAATATAACCAAAGACATTGAAATAGAAAACAGGCTGAGAGTAACCAGAGGGGAGAGGGGAGGGAATTTCAGGGGAAAAGGGGAAGGGGTCACAGGAACAAGTATAAAGGACGCATGGACAAAAACCAAGGGGGGTGGAAATGGGAGGGAGGAGGGGAGCACTAGGGAGGTGGACTGGGATGGGAGTAAAAGACAGAAAACTGTACTTGAACAACCAAAATAATTTTTTAAAAAAAAAGATATGTTGATTGCAGCATGAGACATGGAAACAACCTAAGTCCATGGATGAATGATTAGCTAAAGATGTGTGACATATCATACACACATGCACACACACGTAGGAGTATTACTCAGCCATGAAAAAGATGAAATACTGCCATTTGTAAAAACATGAGTGAATAAGTCAGATAGAAAAGACAAAAACTGTATGATTTCACTCATATGTGGCACATAAAACAAAAACTAACAAACAAAACAAAGAAAAACAAACTCATACATACAGACAACAGAATGGTGGCTACCAGAGGGGAAGTGGGCTAGAGAAGAGCAAAATGGATAAAGGAGTTAAATAACTGGTAATAAAAGGAAACTAGACCTCGGGTAGTGATCTTACGAAAGAGTACACAAAATGTCGAACTACAATGTATACATGAAAATTATATGATCTTGTTAACCAATGTATCCCACAATAAATTTAATTTTTTAATTAAAAAAATTAAAAAAATCACAAGCTGAAGCCAGTTTCTCAATTACACATTTTAATTTGAAGTTACTAGACTATTATTCCAAAAGGCTGAAATTTATTCATTTTAAGCAATCTTAGTACTAAATATGAACAGATTTTTCCTTAACACACAAATATTAATGCTATAATTTTGACTCTTAAACACTTTAGTACTTCATTTTAAATTTTCTTGAGATGGAAAAATGCATGTTCATTAAGTAATACAACCACCATCCCAATGAACTGAGATTACTTTAACCAGAGATTTGATAAAAGAGTGAATAAAGAGATGGGTGGATACGTGTGTTTGTCAAGGTGTTATTTCCTGATGTTCATAATCTGCCATATAATGGAGCTATATATCTACATGTCACTGCATTCCCTCGAATCTCAATGGGAAAAGCTGCTGTAAAACATGCCCCTGTATCCCATACTGCATATTGTCTGTGCCCCCATACTTCACAGTTACCCTATTTAATAAATATCCTTTAGTTTTCTCTCCCTAAAGCAAGGTTCATGGCACCTTGAATGAATCTCTCTCCTCTGTGCTTCTGGAATATGTTGTTTATACTTCTCTTGTACAATTTAGCACATTCTGCTTTATGCAATATATTTAGTTGAATTTATGCATTACTCTCTCTGAATTGTAAGTTTCTTAACAAAGGGATTTTGCATAGTTAACTTTTATCCCAAAGTGTGTCATACAAAACACATTCACTTAGTACTAACTTTTTTTTTTAAGATTTTATTTATTTATCTTTAGAGGGGAAGGGAAGGAGGGAGGGAGAGAAATATCAATGTGTGGTTGCCTCTCATGGGTCCCCTACTGGGAACCAGCATGCAACCCAGGCATGTGCCCTGACTGGGAATCAAACCACGATCGTTTGGTTCGCAGGCCATGCTCAATCCACTGAGCCACGCCAGCCAGGGCACTTAGTACTAACTTATAATAAACATATATTTATTTGAATTGTAAAGTTTTATAATTAGTGTTTAATAAACAAAAAGTAAGAACTGTATGTTCATACAGGCTATTAATTAGAAATAAGGTGCAAAAAGCCTGGGACAGTTGAAATGTCCCATTAAGAGATTCTGCACAAGCAAGTGGTCTCAAATAGAGAGACAGCCCAGTTTGAGGCTTAAAGCATTGTCACTAGACTGCCTGGGTGTGAACCCCAACTCTTCGATTTTCTGTCTGGGTTACCTGGGTAAGTTACTTAACCTGCCTGTGAGACCGTTCTTTTCTAGTCTAAGATTTTATTTATTTACTTTTAGAGAGAAGGGGAAGAAGGGAGAAAGAGAGGTAAAGAAACATCAATGTGTGGTTGCCTCTTGCACATCTATTAGGGACCTGAACCACACCCCAGGCATGTGCCCTGACCGGGAATCAAACCAGCAACCCTTTGGTTCACTGGCCAGCATTCAGTCCACTGAGCCACACCAGCCAGGGCTGTCTGTGACTCCATTTCTTATTCCATAAAAGGGGCCTAATTCAATCCCTTAAAACTCAGAGGATGATTATGAGGATTAGATGAGAAAATACCTGCAGAGCTTTTAGATTAATACCTGTCATTTTGCCATATAGAAAGCAAGCCGCTACACAGAATGTACCATAAACAATGCCCTCTGTGGACACTGACAGTGAATTTTTAACAAATGTTATTATTCAATGTATAACCTATCTCTTTTACTCTAAACTATGAAAACAAGTCTGAATTATGGATTGCAGAAGAGAAACTGGGCAAAGAGAAATTTTATGCTAGAAACTCAAATGTGCTCAACACTTCTTTGTCTGATAAGCTTCCCAAGGATCAGATGACTTCACAACAAAACAGTAAAAAAAAATAGTGAAAGAATTCATATTTCTACTACTCTAACAAATTAAGAATTCATACTATATGGAGTCCCAGGTTCTTAAAACTTTGTATTGAATAAACAGGTAAGAAAGGTACTGTTTTTCTAAAAACAAGATAAATGCTGTAGAATGTTAATTGCTCATTCATATTATTTTATTATAAAAAATAAATTTTATTATGTATTTATTTTTTTATTTTATTATAAGTTTTTTTATTTCCCATTTATCTATCTGGATACTCCCAGAATTTTTTTTATTACTAATACAAAAATTAAGATTAACTCTAAACAAACTTTAGAGAGTGATAAATTAAATGAAGAAATGATTGAGACCAGTTAAGAATTAGTAAATTAAGCACCAAATTATAAATATAAATTGATATTTCTTTAACCTTCCTCTAAAACAGTTATATTATCAATTTTTATCTTAATTGTGTAAGTTTTCAATACCCCATAAGCTTAATTGAAGCTCAAACTCAAAAGCTTAATTGAATTTTAAGGCTTTCATGATTCATAAAGCCACCATTCAATCATCTTAATTATGGATCAAATGGGCAAAGGAAATAACTGCCCTTGGTTACAAAAAGTGCTGCTCTGGTAGAAGGGGACAATTTAATTATGACACATGTCCCAAAACATCACCAAATTTTACTCCAATGCTGGTCCTCATTCATGAGGCACATATTTCTTTGTTTTCCTAGTGGAGATTATTACTTTCTGAGCTCATTCTAATTCCTGATATTAATAAAATCTGCCAGTGTCAATGAAGAATGCTTCTAAATACAAAAAAAAAAAAAAGTCAAGAAGGTCAAGCTTTGAATCTTGCCTTTGTCACTAACTCATTGAAGGAACAGAAGTTAATGGCCACATTTTCTAAGTCTCAGTTTCTGTATCTGTGAAAAGAGAAACATACCACCTCCCTGTGACTCGGATAATTGAGTGCAATACCTGACCTTCCATATAACGGTAGCTACTATAACTTCCTGAATTATCATTACAGATTCGGAAAGCTCAGAACAGAAAGACTACATATACTACAATTATACAAATGAACAGGTGAGAAATACTTTCTCTATTCCGGTCCAGTCACTAATTCCTATGAAGTTAGGAGGAGAACAAGTACTCAAGGGAACACTAGGTAGCTCTTTGGTCTCTGCCTCTGTTGAATCCTAGCTTCAATCCTTGGATAAATACTCCTGTCTTCCGGGCAACTCCAAAAGAGTGGAAAAAACATACCCAGAATCGCAGTTAGAAGAGTTTCAAGAACAGATACAGGGGAGGTCCCTGCACTGCGGTGGACAGACACACCATCCAAGGCAGTTGGCTATCTATTTCTAGTGTTAAAGATCTCTAAGGATTGAACTTCCCTATATTCCTTGGTTACCTGTTTCAATGTTTAATCCTTTCTTTATAGTTCTGTCCATCTTTATGACCAACTGAACTTTTTCTCTTGCTACAATTTAAAAGTATTTCTTTTATTTGGTCTCCTGTGGAAGTAAAGAACATCTGTTCTGCATCTTTCCTATAATAACCTTTCAAATACTTGAAGACAGTTAAATCACCCCTTGGTCTTGCCTTCTCCAAGTTAAACAGTTCTGATCCCACTGAGCCCTCTCTTAGGAGCTAGTCCCCATTCCTTACATCACTTTTGCTGATCTTCGCTGGACCTTCTCCAGAATCTCCATATATCCTTTGCCAAATGAAAAGACCAAAATCGAACACAGCAATAATGCCAAATAAAGCAGAAGGATTACTTTTCACTTCTGTATCCCTCTCCTGATAAAACATTCCAAGTGGTGTGCTTGCCCTATTTTCCAAAAATATATTGCTCTTTCTAATCCTCTCTGCTTTGTAACCATATATACTATCATCTGTGGTACCTTTCTCCAAGGCTCATATCAGATTTCAGGTGCTTCAAATAATCCCGCCCTGTCAGTGAGGATCAAATTTAGAAGTGCACAGCTCCAGAACATTTTTCTACCTTCCATAAAACTAAAATAGAAAAGCTGTGAAAACAAAATCAAAATTCATACAATCCACAAAATAACCAGCAACATTTATATCTTGATGACATTCTGAAAAACATGTTTTCTCCATATGTATGTAGAAATTAATTTTCTTCTGACTTAAGAATGATATAATCTGACAGACTTTATAGGCATATCTTGTAAACAAGCAACAAAAAAGGTTAGAATTTAAAGAAGAATTTGTCAATAAATTTATGAAAATGGTGAGTCCTCATTACATTTTAAGTCTGGTTTGAGTTTTGCAATTTTAATCCCAGTCCGTTTCATAATAATATACTTTAAACACATACATTTTTAAATATTTGCTTGATTTCAATGTGTAAGTATATAATTACATGTGGAAGTAAGTTTTAAAAAAATGCATGTAGGTGTAGGTTTTGGTGATGTGATTTTTTTTTAATGATGCAGTTTCACATTGCATGAGTGAAATCCCAGAGCTCAGGCAAGGCCATGGGTTCCATACTTAGGATAATGCTGGATAAACATCATTGTCAAAGCTGGATACGCATCAGTGTTGCAGATTGAATGACAAATTATCTCTCTACTATCTTGTCCATAATGCATCTAGCAACTGGCACTGTCAACTCCTGAGTCAAAAAGCCATTTTTCCGACTAGTAGTTGAGAACCTACTATTTATTAGTCACTATGATTGACTCTGGTGAGACAGTGGTTAGCAAGGGGAAAAAGATACCTGCTCATGCAGAGTTTACATGTAGCCGAGGAAAAAGGTTGCGTACATCTATCAATCAATCAATACAAACGAAAACATATTAGGTCATAAGACCTCAGAGGAAAAAATAGAGCAATGTAAGGGCAAGTGACTGGGTGGTTGGTTGGGATGACAGTCTGGAGAATGCCTTTGTTGAGAGTTGATGTGTACCGTGTGTGCCCTGAATGACAAAAACAGCACCAAACATACAATGATTAATCGGGCAGAAGAATTTTCTAAACAAAAAGAACTGTCAGTGCGGAGTCCAGGTTAAGAAGAAGATTCATGTTCACAAAGGAAAAAAATCAGAACTATCAGTTAATATTTTTAAAAAAGAGGATTGGAAACAAGAATTATTAGAAAGAAGGAGCCCCCACTCTTCGCCATAGCACAGATGGAACTGGAGAGCATTATGCTGAGTGAAATAAGCCAGGAGGTGAAAGACAAATACCAGATGATCTCACCTATAAGTGGAACCTAATCAACAAAACAAATAAGCAAGCTAAACATAACTAGACATTGAAATAAAGAGCAAACTGACAGAAATCAGAGGGGAAGGGGGATGGAAATAATGGGGGAAAGAAGGAAAAGGGTCGTGAAAGAACACGTATAAAGGACCCATGGACAAAGCCCAAGAGGGGTAGGATTGAGGGTGGGAGCTGAAAGTGGGTGGGGGTGGGGAAAGTGGTGGTAGGAAAATGGAGACAACTGTATTCAAACAATAATAAAAATGATTTAAAAAAGAATCATTTTAAACCTATCCATAAGAGCTTCATATCTTCCACAAATACATCATTGCTCCTACTGTACTAGCCCCTTTTGTTTGCACATCACTAACTGTTACAAAGAGCAACAATCCCTGTTAAGTGGGAATGTTTTATTTCACCTATGTAAATGAATTGTACTTATTTATTGCTGCTAGCTTTTCCAAAACTATTTAGAATGAGAATATTTTAAAATCACAGAAAGAAAGTTTTGAAGGAGTCCAAATTTATTCTTAGGCTGAGAAAGTTTGTTATTGCTGTCCAAATCCAGGTGCAAAAACATTTTTGCTAATGTTACAAATTCACTACTTAAGAGAGAAAGGCTACCCAAACACACCTGCACCTTTTCAGAACTGATTTAATATTGTGTTAAAGTAAATATATTAAGGACATGAATGTTTAGTCATCAAAAAGTTCTAGTGCCCAATTTACGACTTAGAGTGATTGAAAAAAGCTACTTGGATTCTGATAAAGATAAACCTACATTTCCAGACTTCCTTTCCAAACCCAACATTATCAAGTAGCACTTGGTGCTTATGATTTCACTTTAGTACGTGCTTGGTCATATGACTATGTGATTAAGAATACATAGAATATAATTAAATATAGTAAATACTATAGTACTACAAAGTGAGTACTATAAAGTAATACAGTAAATACTGTAAAAAGAATTTTGGTATTAAATGTCTGCACCTCAGTATGTGTTTAATAATGTTAGCTATTTTTGTTATCACTTAAACAAAGCAGGCATGAAGTAAAACTGCCTCTAACTCAGCCAATGTGGTACCGGGATACATATTACGTAGACAAGAGATCTTGATGTCTCAAGGACAGAACCAAGCCTTTGCCCTCAAATAAGCATTTTCTGCTGAAGCCTTATAATTCTATTCATCCCTGATAGCCTGGCACAGTTAAAGCCAACATGTATTCCACTCATCCTTCATCCCTCAGATACTATTGAGTTTCTGCTCTGGTATTTGTCCACTCTAACCACTCTTGCTTGGGCTATAGCTTTAGAAACATCTGGGGATTTGTTTTGTTTTTTTAATTCCAGAGCTAATGATAATGGCCCATAAGCAGAGCTACAATTAGTTGACTGTGTTTCAATAGTTCCTTAGACTTTTAAAATGGGGCTCATGAAAGACTGATTTAGATCCAAAGGTATAAAAGGAGGCTAGGATGGAAAACTCTGAACAGACAGTTGTTTGTTATGGTGATATCAGGTCAAAGTGAATAACAGATAATTTGGGTAGAAAAATCCTAGAGATAATCCAGAAAAATTATTATCAGAGTGAACCCA
Organism: Carollia perspicillata; assembly: GCA_004027735.1. Lineage (NCBI taxonomy): Eukaryota > Metazoa > Chordata > Mammalia > Chiroptera > Phyllostomidae > Carollia > Carollia perspicillata. Next base: position 8,168 of record PVKM010045583.1, read on the forward strand.
ACAATGTATACTAAAGATAATTTAAAAATTGAGTTTCTCCCAGGAATGTATGGATAGTTTATTATTAGAAATTAAATATCTTTCACTTTAAAAAGGGGGACAAAACATCATCCATCTCAGCTAACTGCATATAATCCTTTTCCATGCCAAACACATGGGTGTGCATGCGCGCACACACACACACACACACACACACACACACACACACCACTCTCAGCAGGAAAGAGTAGACACTATCCTTCTAAAATGAGAAGCACCCTGGCTAGGTAGCTCAGTTGGTTAGAGCATCATTTTGTTATGCCACAGTTGAATGTTTGATTCTTGGTCAGGGAACATACAAGAATCAACCAGTAGGTACATAAATAATTGGAAACACAAATTTTATCTCTCTCTCTTTCTCTCTCTCTCTCCCCTCTCAGCTCCCTCATTCTCAAATCAATAGATTTTTTAAAAGTAAGGAAAATCAATAAAACAAAATGAGGAGCAACATCAGAAAGCTCACTATCCCTTCCACCTACCCAGCCATATACTGGAGTAACTTGCAAGGACAATAAAAATATAAGAAATTAAGCAAAATAATTGAAATTCATTAAATTATTATTATTTGCAAATGATATGATTACCTATATTGAAATCCTACTTCCCCAAATAATTTTTCTAGGAATCATATATATAAATAATTATGTGAGAGATAGAAAGCAAGAGAAATAAATATTCTAAGGCAGGTATATAAGGAGAAGAGGAAGAGAAATGTGCTTGAAAATGGGATGATAAAAAAAGAAAACATTGAAAATATTTTCATTAAAGAGGAGCTTGGGAAGCATTTGAGATCTTGCTCCCCAGTCAGTTTGACTCAAATTCATAAAAAATTTTTAACGGAGGAGGCTAGCAGGCACTCAATAGCACGCTATGCAATGAGGAGTACAACCTATCTGCCTCTATGTTCCTGAGGATCTTAAATTTAAAAGGGAGCGGGAGGCATGACATCACGTTTGTTTTCTCAAACACACATCTTCGATATCCTTGGCTCATGTATTAACTTTTCTATACAATTTCCTTCCTTCCCTTCATCACATCTCCTAAATCATGCATGAGATTTTCTGTCCTGATTGATCACTATTTTGGTGTTTTTCCTCTCATCTCTGAAAACAGGCACTATAGTCAGTGTGCTGCTTTCAGGCTCACCCAGCATTCAGATCACAGTATTAAAAAAAAATGCAGACAAAAGGAGTCTGAGGCACCGATAAGATAACTTGACAGATTCATTCATATATTGTAAATGAAACATTGCTGATTGAATGCCAGACTCTGTAAAGTCAACAATGGTTTTCTAAAATCAACATCATTCAAAAACTTATGAGTGATATTGAAACTACTGAATAATTTTGCTTTTAATTTTCATCATAATCCTCACCAGAAAAATAGAGTATATGCCTCTGGTCAGCATTTTTTTAGGGTCTATGTTCTGGTCCTCCGGGTAGTAGAAAAGATGGATAACAGGGAGTTGAACGTATCTATGTGTTTAGGGTGTGTGGGGAAGGGGGTGTGTGTTTGTCTGGGGTACAGAAATTGTAAGGGAAAGTGTGTATTTGTCTGAGTAAGGGAAAATGTAAAAAAAGAAAACAATCCTAGGAAGAAAATAGTACTAGCAAAATGAGACATTTTGAACAAAAGTCAAGCAGATTCAATGTCTCTTGAGCCTTACAACCTAACTACATTATGAAGACTTTAAGCTCTTCTACTATATTTTACAAATGTCTTACCAGAGCAGAACCAAGTAGATATAGAAAACAGCACAAGAGCAATGTCAATTGTTGAGACAAAATCTGTCTTCCTGAATTTTAATGAAGAAAAGAAAACCAGAAATAACAGAATGATTTGGACCAACAGAACAAATGGCAACATTTGTGATGGTTAATATTAATTGTTCTATCATTTCTTTATTGTTGTTTGAATACAGTTGTCCATTTTGCCACCATCATTTCCTCCTGCCTTGTCCACTCCCACCTTCCACCCTCAATCCTGCCCCCTTTGGCTTTCTCCATGGGTCCTTTGCATGTTCCTTGACAACCCTTCCCCTTCTTTCCCCCATTATTTCCCTCCCCACTGCCCTCTGTGTACTGTCAGCTTGTTTTTTATTTCAATGTCTCTGGTTATATTTTGTTTGCTTGTTTGTTTTGTTGATTAGGTTCCACTTATAGGTGAGATCATATGGTATTTGTCTTTCAGTACCTGGCTTATTTCACTTAGCATAAGCTCTCTAGTTCCATCCATGCTGTCTCAAAGGGTAGGAGTTCTTTCTTTCTTTCTGCTGCACAGAATTCCATTGTGTATATGTACCACAATATTTTGATCCACTCATTTACTGATGGGCACTTAGGTTGCTTCCAGAACTTGGCTATTGTAAATTGTGCTGCTATGAACATTGAGGTACATAGATTCTTTGAATTGGTGTTTCAGGATTCTAAGGGTAAAATCCCAGCAGTAGAATTGCCAGGTCAAAGGCAGTTCCATTTTTAGTTTTCTAAGGAAATTCCATACTCTTTTCCACAGTGGCTGCACCAGCCTGCATTCCCGCCAACAGTGTACTAGGCTTCCTTTTTCTCCACAACCTTGACAGCACTTGTTGTTTGTTGATTTGTTAATGATGGCCATTCTGACCAGTGTGAAGTGGTATCTCAATGTTCTTTAAATTTGCACATCTCTGATGGCTAGTGATGCTAAGCATCTTTCATATGTCTATGGGTCTCTGTATGTCCTCCTTGGAGAAGTGTCAGTTCAGGTTCCTTGCCTATTTTTTTATTGGATTGTTTGTCTTCCTGGAGTGAAGCTATGTGAGTTCTTTGTATATTTTGAGATCAGACCCTTGTCTGAGACATCATTGACAAACATATTTTCCCATACGGTTGGTTCCCTTTTCATTTTGCTGATGTTTTCTTTACCTGGGTGGAAGCTTTTTATTTTTACGAAGTCCCATTTTTTAATTCTTTCCTTTATGTCCCTTACTCTGGGGACATATCGGTGAAAATATTGCTGCATGGTATATCTGAGATTTTCCTGCCTATGTTCTCCTCTAGGACTTTTATGGTATTAGACTTATATTTATGTCTTTTAACCATCTTGAGTTTATTTTCATGTAAGTTGGTGGTCAAATTTCATTTTTTTACATCTAGCTGTCCAGATCTCCCAACACCATTTGTTGAAGAGGCTATTTTTGCTCTATTTTATGCTTCTGTCCCCTTCATTGAGTATTAATTGACCATATAGATGTGGGTTTATTTCTGGGCTCCCTATTCTGTTCCATTCATCTATGTATCTGTTCTTATACTGGTACCAGGCTGTTTTGATTACAGTGGCCTTGTAATATAGTTTGATGTCAGGTATTGTGATCCCTCCTACTTTGTTCCTCTTTATGAAAATTGCTATGGCTATTGGGGTCATTTATGGTTCCATATAAATTTTTGAAATGTTTGTTCTATATCTGTGAAATATGTCATTGGCATTTTAATAGGGATTGTGTTGAATCTATAAATTTCTTTGGGTAGTATGGACATTTTGATTATGTTAATTCTTCCAATCCATGAACATGGTATATGCTTCCACTTATTTGTGTCTTCCTTAATTTATTTCTTCAGTGTTGTATAGTTTTCTGAGTACAGGTATCTTACCTCCTTGGTTAGGTTTATGCCTAGGTACTTTATTTTTCTTGTTGCTATAGCAAATGGGATTTTTTCCCTAATTTCTGTTTCTGATATTTTGTTGGTGGT
>PVKM010045584.1:0-11934 GCA_004027735.1 Carollia perspicillata
GGTCGTGGCAGCTCTTCAGTTAGAGCACGGCCCGAGCAGCTACACACCTTGGTCCTACACACCCTCAGCCAGGCCTACCGTTTGCAGCACTGCCCATCTCTTCCAGGGTTGGATCCCGTAGAAGCAAGTTTCCAGGGTACTTCTGAAGAGGTTCGCCTTGATCCCTCCGATGCCACCTTTGTGGACGTGATTCACACGGACGCGGCTCCTCTGATCCCCTCCCTGGGTGAGGCCAATGATGCTCCAGCCCTGAGCATGTGCAGTGGGGTTTTGCCCAGGATTGCCTAGCGCTGTCAAACGCTCGTGGCTGTTCCAAACATTTCAGGTTTTGGATCGAACCAGCTGATGGGTCATCTTGACTTCTTCCCCAATGGAGGGGAAGAGATGCCGGGGTGCAAGAAGAACGCCTTGTCGCAGATTGTGGACCTCGACGGCATCTGGGCAGGTAAAGCCAGAGCGGAGTGGGGCATCTCTTCCCAGGGTGAGGAGTGCCTTCCCCGAAACAAACCTTAACAAATAAAAACAAGCTGCTCTTTAAAAATATGCAATCCCCCCTCCCAGGCCTATTTCTGAAAACTATAGCTATACATCATTTGTTGTAGCTAAGCTCTCTCGGTTGTGTACTTCCTCACGATGTTGTTGTGGTGTCTGGAGTGTACAAGAAACAAAGACTTACCAAGCCATTGCTCAAAGCTATGCCTCCAGCAGTAAATGGGTAGATACACATAACAAAGTACGGGAAAACCATAAAAGCAAATATCCTGACTCTAAGAGGATGTGTCTGCCAGTTTCTCCCAGGGGAGTCAGTGATGCTCCGAGCTCATGCAACTGGCTTCATTTCAGTAGCCGAAAAAAGAGCATTCCCGGCATTTCCATGGCAAAGCATCAGCACCACAAGAGTCACCATTCCTCAATGCTGGGGTCAGAATGAGAACAATCACACTTAAGGGGGGTTAGAGCGAAGACTGTGCTCTTCGGGGTGGTTAGTCTTTATCCTTGATCAAGTGCACCGGCAGTAAAGGGCATCCTCCGGACCCAGCTCTGACTCTGTGTTGGATAATGTTGCAAGTACAATGGACAGGTGAATGTTTCTGGCCAGACTCATCATTTGCCACCACATAGGTCAAAACCCTTAGTGACCTGACCAAATCTGCTGCACAAAGATTTTCATTGAATTTAATCAAAATGACTTGGCAAGTGTGGACGCTATTGAAGCAAATGTGAAGGACGAGACCTGTAGGGTTGTCTTTTATAGCCTTGTGAGGAGTCTCATAGATAGGGTGGCCAAAACCCTCCATCAGTAATGGCCAAACAAGTTCAGCCCAGGTCCGGAAGGTCTGAACGTGTTACTTGGCAGGAGTCCTGAAAGCCAAGGAAGGTGATGAAGAGTGAGACGCAATGAGAGAGATACTCACATAAGCCACCCAAACTGCTCAACCCTCCTTTGTATCTGCACGGAAGTCTTGTCACCCTGGTCTTATCGTGTCTGGGAGGTCAGCGTCAGATCTGGTTGTGTCTTCAAGGACCTCCAGGTTGGTGCCTGGAGCACAGGCTGGCGGAGGGTAGAGGCATGGATTCACGAACCAGATGGGTTGGCTTTCCTTCCCAGCTTGGCCATTTACCAGCTGTAATCTGACATCTGAGTCTATAATCTAGATCTTTCTGTTATCAGGGACGTCATGGAGTATACTTTGGTAAGTACTTCATGATGGATAACATGGACAACAGACATCAAGCTCTCAGCACGTTGCCCGTACTGTATGTTACCTGCACTAATGTAGCTGGATTTTGGACTTACCTTAAATCTCTGAAAATGTACTTTGAGGTGGTTGGCGTCCATCTACTTTGCATCCATCCCACTTGAAGAGGCAAGAAGTTGTCACAGCTCCCTGGCCACCTGTTTCAACTTCTTCATTTGTTTCCCCAGGAACCAGGGACTTTGTGGCTTGCAATCACCTGAGAAGCTACAAGTATTACTCAGACAGCATCCTCCATCCTGATGGGTTCACTGCATACCCCTGCGCTACCTACAAGAGCTTTGCGTCTGTAAGCTATTGTCCCACTCTGAGTGAGCCCCGCTGTGGCACTGTTGCCCAGCTGTGTCTGGAAGTTGCAGTACCTGCTCACCTTTATCTGCCAATCCCCTGCTTGTTTTAGATTGCCCCTCGGAGTTTCAGGGTCCTGTGGAGTGGCGGGAAACCAAACTTTACGTAGGCAGCGGCTAGAGTTCTAGATGAGTCATGTGGATGAGGAAGACTCTGGAAAAGCAGAGAAAAGGGCAGTTAATACAACAACCTAGAAAGGCTTCCTGTAGGAGGCAACATTTGAACCTGGCTCACAAAATCATTGGGTTTTGAAGGAAGAGAAGGAGTGCACGTGTCTGGCCAGGGCAGAGCAAGAATAGGAGAATGTAAGAGAGATGAACTCAGACATCAGACAGGAGGAAAGGCGGATGCTGGGCTTCACATGCCAGGCTGGACTTCGTGCCCGTGCAGCCGGCAACAAGCGGGGAGAGATGGAAGGGATGGCAGTCTCGAGCCTGCCCGTGCTGTCTGTGAGAGCCAGTGGGAGTGATCTCTTCCCAGCTCCACGTTCAGTGACAGCATGTCGGTAGCCTGAAAATGGCCACAGTCAGAGTGTTAACGCCGTGGAAATTGGCAAATACTACAACCAGGGACTTTTTTTGTCCCAGAGTTGGCTGTTAATCATTCACCAACACATCACTTGATACAAGGTATAATTGATCTAATCTGGTGCCCAGTATTTCCTCAATATGGGCATCCAGGTTTTCTAAAGCTCCCCAGGCAATTCCAATGTGATGCGCATCGGGCTTGGGAAGGTGATTCAGACGCCACCTGTTCCCCTCCCGGTTACCAACAGGGAGGCTCAGACTGTAGGAAAGTTGCTCCCCCGGCGTATGGATCTTAAGAAGACAAATTCGCCCCTTCCAGCCTGACTCATCTCTTCTCATTAGAACAAGTGCTTCCCCTGTCCAGACGAAGGGTGCCCGCAGATGGGCCACTATGCTGACAAATTCGCCGGCAAGACAAGGGAGACGCAGCAGAGATTCTTCCTGAACACAGGCAACTCCGGCGATTTTGCACGTAAGTTGCACTTAGACTTTCCCTTCCAGGTAAAGAAAGTTTCCTTTCTGTTGGAAATGAAGGGCTTGTCTCTGACCTAAAATACTTGTGGATGCGTTTTTATCATCTCAAAAAAAGGGGACACACACACACACGCACAAACTGTCCCATTTAAGGCTCAACAGGGGATTTGGAAAGAGTCTGCATTTCTTCCCTTGTACTTCTATGGCATGAAATGAGTAGAAGCAAATAGTCTAGCTAATGGGATAACAGCAGTTTGCCTGTCTCTGTGACCAGCTACCCTGAATTTTTACTGCTCCATAGTTCATGGTCCCCTTTCTATTTTCTTTTTTTTTTAATTAAATTTATTGGGGTGGCATTGGTTAGTAAGATTATAGAGGTTTCAGGTATACAATCGTGTAATTTTATGACACAGGGTCTGTATGTTGCATTGCATGCATACCATCCAAAGCCAAATCTTCTTCCATTACCATGTATTTGACCCCCCTTACCCCTAAGATTATATCACGTGCACCTGTTCTTCTATTCATTCAACAAGCATTTATTTGGTACCAGCTCTTCATTGGGCTGGGCCCCTTAAGAAGCTCAACTCCAATCTCCCCGTCCCCCTCAGCACCCCCAATCCACAGGTGCATGGTGCTCATGGGCTGCCCCTCTGGTGGAAGGTGGGCAGGAACCAAGAAGGGGTGAGTTCTCTCAAAAATCCGCTGGACGGACGAGGTCATAGGGTAAAAACAGGGCATGTTTAGGTCACCTGGTGCCATCCTGCCTGTGATGGTTCCCTGAGATGTTTCACTACAAAAAAAGAGACTGTATTTTATAAATGTATGAATATAATACGTATCTTATGTAGTCAAGCCAGATTTATTGAGGTATAATTTTTGTACGGCAGAATTCACCGTTTTTGGTGGATAGTTCCATGAGTTTTGACAAATGAATAATCATGTGACCACCTCCACAATTAAGATACGGAGCATTTTCATCACTACAAAAATTTGCTTTAAGACATTGGTTAATCAGTCCTTCCACTGATGCAGTGATGCATGAAGTACTTGCCTATATTCTAACGACAAATTAAATATTCCACAGCTACATACTCATTCCCCAGCCAACCTTTATTTGCGGGCCACAGGCGATACTGGACACTGGGGGTCCAGGGAGCAAAGCGGGCCGTTTATGAACCGTGTAGCGCAGCAGAGGAGACGGAAACGGAGCCAGCAGCAGTCAGCATGTGGGGCCTGGCGGGTGGCTGCTGTGGCTCTGTGGGCCAGAGGGCCTGGCCCCCAGAGGGAGGTGCAGGGATGACTTCTCTGAGGATGTGAAGGACGAGTGGGAATGAAGCAAAGGATGTGTGTGTTTTTACACATGTGTGTTTATACAAAGGATGTGTGATGCCTGTGTTTGTGTGTATACATGCATGTGCACATTACCATGTGGTTGTGTGTACATAGATTTCATATGTGTGGGGGGGTCACTGAGACAGCACTCCAGATATAAATCTGGAAGGCCACTGAGCGCCACCCTGTGCTGGACCCTGCTCAGGGCCTGGGGGTGCAGAGATTAGACACAGAACCTGTCCTCAGGGGGCCACAGGGCCACATTCCTGAGCTAGAGTCCCAGGTGAGGGGAGGCCCCTGTTCTTTCTCTTTTCACCTTAAGCTATTGCACCATCATTCCAGAGCAGAACTCCCCTGAAGAACTTCCTGCAATGCTAGAAACATCTTTGCTGTCCATTGCAGTCGTCATGAACCCCGTCTGGTCATTGAGCACTCAAAATGTGGCTAGTGAAACTGCCGAACTAAATTTTTAGTTTCATTCACCTAATTTGGATTTAAGCGTGAGCAGCCACACACAGCGAGGGGCCCCTTTGCCAGGCAATAGAGGTCGGGAGGAAGACACCATCCTGTATGCATTTCCCCTCGTGTTCTGGTTGGAGTTGTGGATTGACCTGTAGACCGTGTTACACTCAGGAGCCTCACTGTAAGGGACAGAGACCAGAACCTAACATGTGGTCAGTGTTTCGTGCGTGAGTGAACCGCGCCCTTTTCCCTCTCCCATGCAGTCTGGAGATACGGTGTGTCCGTCACGATGTCTGGGAAAATGGCCACTGGTCAGGTCAAAGTTTCTTTGTTTGGAGATAAGGGAAATACTCACCAGTTTGACATCTTCAGGTAAGTGTCCTATTTTGGTACCACATCTCATTTGATGATATGCATGGCCTTCAATCCGTGCATTTAAAGGCTCTTCATTTCTTTATCTATGGATGGGTCTTAAATTCTTCCCTTTGTGTGCTGAAGTTAACTTCAGATGTCTGCTAACAACTTTTCTTTTCTCTATTATAAATCCAGGCATTTCATTCTTTCTCACTCAATAGATCATATTTTTTAAAAAATAAGTCTAATTATTACCTAAATATCATGTTTTATAATTTGCATAATAACATGTGCTTCTTATGTTAAACCACATGAATAACATGTTATTATACAAATAATTCTTTCAGAAAAATAATATGAAGAAATTATATAATTTTCTATAAGGAAGTTTTAAAGAGAAATTAACCTAAGAGTGAGTAACCAATATTTAAATAACAGTTTGATTTCTGGCTTTTCCACTTCTTCATTCTTTATTTGGGAATTACTTTGGAAAAGTAATCTCATTAGTTCAGAGTAGCAAAGAGTGGCTTGGCCTTACACAAACCTTGGAAGTTGTTTCTATGAATGAAAATGTTCCTATTTCTGTTTCAAGGGGGGTTATCAAGCCAGGCTCCACCCATTCCAATGAGATTGATGCAGAGCTGGATGTTGGAACAATTCAGAAAGTCAAGTTCCTTTGGAATAACCACGTGATAAACCCAACGCTCCCCAAAGTGGGCGTGTCCAAGATCACTGTGCAAAAGGGAGAGGAGAAGACAGTGTACGTATCTTGCGGGCGTGTGCCTGAGGGTGTTCGAAGCAATTCCTGTTTGTAAGGAAAACTCATCCCAGGGGGTCAGGTTATGGGTCAGCCAAAAAGCCAAGAAAATCTACTCCTCTGGGGCCCTTTTCCCCCGTCCAATGAGTGGCTAAAAGGGAGCACAGAACAGCTGTACTAGGTGCACTTTACCGAGAGTTCTCTCAGCACTGCCTGTGGGGTTGCAGAGGACACGATCCCCTCCTCAGCCCCAGCCTGCATGGGGCTCCCCACAGCCTCATCAGTGCCCAGCTGTAGCTGCAAGGGACTCCCTGCAGGGTGCCCACCTGCTGCACTGGCCCCTCTGCTCTCCCTGACTCACTGAGACAGTTGGGGGAGTAAAGCAGCTGAATTCATCCAGTTATTCAAATAATGTTACTGTCATGAAAACAGCCAGTAAGTAACAATTTTAAAAATCACCATCATCATTATTAGGAGGCTAAAGAAAATCAAATTATGTTCCACCCTCTTCTCAGATCCCTCTCAGATCATTTCAGTCACTTCTTTGGGGTTTCATGTCCTACAAAAGAACATGCTGACTAGAATTCCCTCCTATGACATGGTATTAAGAGAAATGTAGTTCTCCCCATCTTTATCCACCTCCCATCCTTCCTCTCTGACTTTGTTGAGCACCTATAGTATGCCTAACTGGCAAAGAGTTGGGAATACAAAGACAGTGTTTGCTCACTGTCTTTGGAATTTACCATGTAAAAACAAGGAATTTACCATGTAAAAACTAGATTTGTGGAAGGTGAAATGACAGATGGAAAAACTCGCCATGAGGGTCCCAAAGACAATGGCTGAAGAGAAAGCAGAGGGCCCAGGGCAGGCAGTTGCTGAGTGGGGCAGGGCACAGGGCATGAGGCATCTCATGGGCTGAGGAGTTGCCACTGGAAAGGCACCAGCAGAGACGACAAGCTCAGTGTGTGAGAGATAGGGGAGGCCAGCCTGCTGTCGCAGGACCCAGGATGCAGGGAACCTGGGAAATGCTTGGAGGTGACAGTTGCAGCTCCCAGGAAAGACAAGTGCAATGCAAAAGGACAAAGCGTGGAAGGCCAGAGAGGAGTAAGGAAACTGGACAAAGGCCTCAGGGCTCAAAGACGGTGAGCAAGGCCTGAGAGATGCCATGGTTCTTGGAAGAGCTGTGATAACAACCACTCAGGTCTGCATCGTTTTCATTCCTTCAGAGTTGTTTTACATTTATGGTCATGAGACGTCATATTACTGAGTTGGGATCTCTAGGAGCGATGCCCACTTCTGTACACAGAGACCAATGCCCGGAGACTCAAGTAGCCAGCCCCGTGTCACTGCCGGAAGGCTGGGAGGGGAGAGCCCAGGGGCAAGGGCACTTCTGGAAGGCAAGGTCATAGAAAATGTGGACCGTGGCATCAGATGTTCGCTTCTGGGTTCTTTCACTTGCTAACTGAGAGTCCTCTGGGCCTCGGTTCCCTCTCCTGTAATGTAAGACTCGTAATAATACCAGTCACTGTCAGTGTCTGCAGCTGGGAAGAACTCAGTATATTGTAGCTGTGACACTGTGCAGTGAGGTCCCCAGGGCCGTCAAGCCCAGAGTCAGCCCTCCGGTACGCCAGTGTTTGTAGAGGGCCAGCATGTGCTTGGGGAGATGGAGAGCATGAGCGGTCCCGTCGCTGCCTCAGGGGTCCCCAGTCTGGCCAGACAGAGGGCCCAGAGACCAGGGCCACTTCTGAGCCCAGCTGCCTGTCACACTGGCAGCCCCAGAGGCAATAAGTTTTCTAGCATTGGTTACGGCTGTAACCCCACGGCTTGTGAATGGTAAATCTGCAAATTCCTTTGCATACCAACACCAATCACCAAGTAAGGATGTCTAACACTTAAAAACGATTCATTCTTCTCCACAGGTACAGCTTCTGTAGCCAAGATACCGTGAGAGAAGACATCCTGCTCACTCTCACGCCCTGTTAAACTCCAGGCACAATCTGGTCGCTGTGTTAACATCAATAAAATCCTTGGCTGCATCTGCCTACTCAGTCTGTCTCTGACGCCAGCTGCCCCCTGCAGGGGCATCCGGGAATTGAACATTTTAAAATGTCCAAGTGTCCTGAGCATGTGCATAGATTTGGGTCTCTGGTCATGGACTTCTGATCACACATCTTTCCCCCCTGCCTTCCTTGGTCCTCATGGCCACTGTTTCCTCATTGCCAGAGGGGACGGCAGCAAACCGCAGAACTAGGGGTGGGTGTTTGGGCCTCAGCAGAGCCTCTCATCTTACAGGCGAGGACACTGAGGCTCAGGCTGGGGGACCTTACTGTTCAAGCACACAGGGTGAGTGCTGTCCTGTCAGGACTGAGGGTAGGGTCCCTCACCCTGCCTCCAGGGCTCCTCCCTGACTCTGCCCCCACCTTGAGGGGTCATGGAAAGACTGTGCTATAATGTGACCTCTTTGTCACAGTAACTTCGGTGGTGATGGGACCACTTGGTGGCTGGCTCTTGGTGAGGTCTCACGTGCCCCAGCATCCAGAAACGGTGCTGGGTACATCGCAGAGTGCGAACAGGCTACGCCCCCACTTACCCTGGCCAAGGATGGTGTCACCTGCAGGTGCCATCCCAAAACAGGGCTCAGCACTGAGGAAGGATGGAGACTTCTCTGTCATTCTGTAGTCTGAAGCCACCAAGGAACCCTCAGCCAGGCAGACCTCACCAGGGCCCCACCACACAGGTGTTCTTCAACTAGGAGAGGAGGATGCTCTTCAGGGTGGCTCAGCCCATCCCACAATCATCCCCAGGGGCTCTGCAGGTCTGGGAAAGTCACCTCCTTCCCCAGAGCGCCCCCTCTTGGCCACCAGGCCTCTCATCCTACCCAGCAGTCTCAGTGCCCAGCCCCTGTTCCTGACCATGGGTGTCATGTCACGCTATTACTGCGCTTTGAACTTGAATATGAGTGAGCTTCGGACTGTTCCTGAGGCAGATGTTGTAAGGACTAAAAGAGTGACTCTAATAAGGGCCCCATAGTGAAGGGCACGAGGTAAGCGCTCAACAAACAGTGGTAATGACAAGGGTCGGGGTGGGGGTGGGGGCCCCATTGTTGCAGTTCTGCCCCCTGGCCCTGGCTGTGAACCTGCACCCTGGCCAGGGCAGCACCACATTGGCCAAGAGCTCAGTCAGTGGAATGCAGACCTGCCGGTGCTACCAAACCATAGCTCTGCGCTGGCTGTGGAGAGGAAAGCAGTCGTCACCATCGATTCAGTCTTGCACAGCAGGGGGAGCCTGGCACCTGAATGCACGCCCCATGCTGCCTGCCGTGTGCAACAAGCACAGATGTCCCGAACAGGGTGGCCCAGAAGACGGAGGAGCAAGATGAGGAAGACTCTGCCAAGCCATTCGTGCTAGGCCGAGACTTGCATGAAGACTGCAGGCTGGGAGTCCAGCTAAGAGGAGGAGGCCCCTGCCAAGCAAGAGGAGAGAGGACTGCATGGGGGTAGAGAGCAAAACGGAGGCATAATGGAAGGGGCGGGACGGCTTGGCCATGGGTGAGAGCCCTTCTCCCCGGTCAAGGACAGCGTGCCTCCCCTGCTGCCCAGATGAACTGATATGGCCGATGACTTATATACTTATTTTTATTAAGATTTCATTTATTTATGTTTAGGGAAAGAGAAAAAGGAGGGAGAGAAACATCAGTGTGAGAGAGAAACATTGATCGGTTGCCTCTCACACATGCCCTGACGGGAATCGGGCCCACAACCCAGACCTGTGCCCTGACCAGGAATCGAACCGGTGACCTCTTGATTTGTGGGACAATGACTAATCCACTGAGCCACACTAGCCAAGGCAAGGAAGACAATTTTAAAAGAGGGAGGAAACTGAGAAGAGTGTGCAGTGTAGAAGGAGGAAGCCACGGTGGGAGGCTCCCCTAGGCTGTGGGCCACACCATAAGCACTCAGTGAAAGCATTGCCCTGAGCCCTGGGGGACTTGGGGGCCCTGGGTCTTGACTGCAGGTACAGTGTGGCCACGTGCTCTGGGACGGGGGAGGCAGCGATGGAACTGGACTGGGGCCAGGCTCTGCTCTCTTCTCTCGAGTCCCTTTGCTCGAATGGGCGTTCGCTCTGTTATCAGACGTGCAGCTGAAGCGAACTGCCAGGAGGGCAGGGAACGGTGGGTTCTGAAATCAGTGCCGTGGACCTGGGCTACTTATCAGTGTGGCCATGGAGCCTCCACTGCCCACTGCCACTGGAGAGGCCAAGCTCAGCCCCTACGTCCACAGCCCTAATGCACCACCCTGGGAGGTGGGGAGTGTGGGGCTCTCTGTGGTTACTCTGGGGTACACCTGTGGTGTCCATGCATCTTAGCCCAATCTGGTCAGATTTCCAGATTTCAGGGGCTACACAGGGCCACTTTGATGGGGCTTTGGTTTCATTTTGTTTCTTTAAATACCAAAGGTAGCACATTGTTCGGAATGCATATGGATGCAGCCTTTGGAGCAATGGAAATAAGCCACCTTTCTATTCACTTTATTAACCTAAAGCTCGAGGGACCTGGAGTTTGGTTGAAAACAATAGAAAAAGGCCTTGAGCTGGAAGTCAGGAGGCTAGCCAACCCAGGTGACCTCGGGCAATGGTTTCTACTTCTCTGGGCCTCAGCTTTCTCATCTGTAAAATGGAGGCAACAGCCCAGCCCTGCCTTGCTGGTATTGTTGGCTTAAGGCTCTAACAAAAGAATCAACAGCACCGTAGAAGCAGTCAGTGAGCCTTAAGGTGAGTGAGGCAACCCAAAGAGTGTGGCCACCCAAAGCTAAGGAGAGGCTATAGGCATGCAGAACATTGGGTCCCTGGGCCCAAAGCCGTGCTTATTAAGATGGGCTTTGTGCCCACCCAACCCAGGACCTGCTTACTCACCTCAAGCTACATGAGGCTGGCTCTGCCCTCTGGGACGTCCCAAGGCTCAGGGACTAGCAGAGGCACATTCCATCCTGGCAGAATCACCTGGGAGCTTAAAGGAAAAAAAGAGGGTGGGGCCATCCCAGGCCCCTGGCTGACCGATTCCATTTTTATTGCTTCCCCACAGCCCTGCTGGGACACAGCATCTCAGAGAAACTCAAACGGGAGCCCAGCTCCCAGGGCTGTAGACGTGCTCTCCTCGGAGAATTCATTCAGTTCGTGGTTTTGCTTTCATGACAATCCTCAGGTTAAGGTTAACCAACTCTAGACAAAGCTCTCTTTTTGCCGTGGTTCTTTGCAACGAGACATTTGTTTCCTGGTTCGTGTGAGTCCCAGGGGTGGTGAAAGCCCTTAGTGCAGGCGGTGTCCCTGGGTGTCCTCAGGTCTGAGAAACCCTGGAGAATAGGCCCTGGGACTGAAACTGGGGGCATCACGCCCAGAACCACAGGCTTTGGGAACAGAGGGGTGGCTCTGGCATCTGGAACAGAGAAGCAAACACGGAGGAGAGGGAGGGACGGGGGAGGGCTGAGCCTGAGGAGTGGGGACCTGGAAGGGGGTCCTCAGGGGCAAGTTCCTCAGGGTAATGGAGGTGCAGCCCACTTCCTGGCAGGGGGAACCATAGGTGTGAAAGCTCAGGACAGGGAGAAAGCGCGGGTTCATTCCAGAAGGGTGAGTCTTCCACTTCGGTGATTGTCAGGCAGGGCAGTGGCAGAGGGGAAGCTGGGCAGAGGCCACAAGGTGGCCGTGTTGGTCAGCTCAGGCTGCCAAAACAAAGTGCCACCAACTGGATGAGTCAAACAATAAAAATGTATTCTCTCACAGCTCTGGAGGCTGCAAAGTCCAAGGCCAAGGGTTGGCAGGCCTGGCTCCTTCCGAGGCCATGAGGAAGAACCTGTTCACACTGCTCTCCTTCTAGGGGTTGCTGGCTACCCCTGCCACGTCTCAGCTTTGAGAAGCATCACCCAGC
>PVKM010045585.1:0-11927 GCA_004027735.1 Carollia perspicillata
TGTAAATGAAAGTATGTACAAACTACAAACCTTCAAATGTAAAGAAAATGAAAAGGAGACAAGTGAAGAGCAAAATAAATTTTAAAGTTGGAAACAATTGAAGGAATTAACAGAGCTGAAACTTAACAAATAAATACCTGCAGAGAAGAGTAAGAAATACAACAGTTACCCCCACAGCATCCTGGGAAGGCTCAGGAATTAGAGACCCCCATGGCCATGACATAAAGCTTACATGGGACTCAAAGCAGGACAGGTGGACAAAAGCTGGTGTAAGAGGCATCCAGATTCCCAGGCTCCCTCCCAAGCCATTGAACAACCAGCCATCTCTTAAACACTAATAAACACTGAGAAGTTTATTATCCACTCTCCTCGGTCTCCTGCTTGCCAACTGCAGATCTTGGAATTTGTCAACCTTCACAATCATGCGAGCCAATTTTTATAATAAATATATTTACACCGTATATCTGTACCTAAACTAGATAGATGATAGATAAATAGATGATAGATAGATAGATAGATAGATAGATAGATAGATAGATAGATAGATAGATAATCCCATTGGTTCTGTTTCTCTGTAGAACCCTAATATAAACAATGAAGTTCCAAGGAAGAAGAGAATTTCAAGAAGGAGCAGAATAGTGATGTGCTAAGTGTCTACATAGATAAATGAAAATGAGGGTCAGTAAGTAACCTCAGGGTTGGGTAATCTTGATATAAAAAGTCTTTTTTTTCCGGATTTTTAAAAAATATATTTTATTGATTATGCTTTTACAGGTATCCCACTTCCCCCCTTTAATCCCCTCTGCCCTGTACACCTTCTCCCACCCGCATTCCCCCACTTTAGTTCATGTCCTTGGGTCATACATATAAGTTCTTTGGCTTCTCCATTTCCCATACTATTCTTAACCTCCTCCTGTCTATTTTCTACCTACCATTTATGCTACTTATTCTCTGTACCTTTTCCTCTCCCTCTCTTCACCTCCCTCTTCCCCACTGATAACCTTCCATGTGATCTCCATTTCTGTGGTTCTGTTCCTGTTTTACTTGTTTGCATAGTTTGTTTTTGTTTTTCTTTAGGTTTGGTTGTTAATTGTTGTGAGTTTGTTGTCATTTTAGTGTTCGTATTTACCAGTGTGTCTAGGTAAGTCCCTTTAACATTTCATATAATAAGAGCTGGGAGATGATGAACTCCATTAACTTGACCTTATCTGAGATACACTTTATCTGCCCTCTATTATAAATGAAAGCTTTGCTGGACAGAGTAATCTTGGATGTAGGCCCTTACCTTTCATGACTTGGAATACTTCTTTCTAGCCCCTTCTTGCCTGTGAAATTTCTTTTGAGAAATAAGCTGAAAGTCTAATGGGAACTCCTTTGTAGGTAACTCTCCTTTTTTTTTTTTTTTTTTTTTTGCTGCTTTTAAGATTCTCTCCTTATCTTTTACCTTGGCTAATGTAATTATGATGTGCCTTGATGTGTTCCTCCTTGGGTCCAACTTATTTGGGACTCTCTGAGCTTCCTGGACCTCCTGAAAGTCTATTTCCTTTGCCAGATTGGGGAAGTTCTCCTTCATTATTTGTTCAAATAAGTTTTCAATTTCCTGGTCTTCCTCTTCTCCTCTGGCACCACTATGATTCAGACGTTGGAACGTTTAAAGATGTCCTGGATGTTACTATGCCCCTCCTCATTTTTCTGAATTGTTTCTTCATTTTGTTCTGGCTCAATGTTTCTTTCTTCCTTCTGCTCCAAACCATTGATTTGAGTCCTGATTTCCTTCCCATCACTGTTGGTTCCTTGTAGATTTTTCTTTAATTTACATAATGCAACCTTCATTGTTGCCTGGGTCTTTTTTATGCTGTTGAAGTACCCAGTGAGTTCCTGGAGCATCATGATAACCAGTGTTTTGAACTGTGTATCTGATAGGTTGACTATCTCTTCATTGTTTAGTTGTATTTTTTCTGGAGCTTTGAACTGTTCTTTATTCGGGCCATCTTTTTTTTTTCTTGGTGCACCTGTTACATAGCAAGGGGTAGAGCATTAAATGTTCACCAGGGTGGGGCAACCACGTCACAGCGTTGTGACACTGTATGTGGGAGAGGGGCCTGAGAAGGACCAATGCCACTTGCTTGGCTCTCTGCTGGTTTTCAGTCACTTCCCCCGCTGCCCACAAGCAAATTGGGCCCTTCTGGTGCTGATTTCCAAGTGGGTGGATTTGTGTACATTCTAAAACCCTGTGGATCTCCCCAGTGAACTGTCCTGTGAGGCTGGACATTTCTCCCGCTGCCTGAAAACACCTGTCAATCAGAGGTGTTTTCAATCAGAGGTTTGAGGCTTTATTTCCCCACACTGGAATCCTGGATTTCACAGTCTATCTCACTCCCCAAATTTTCCTCCTGGTTTATTTGCACACGACTGTGGGACCACTGGCCCCAGTCCTCCAGCTCTCGCCTTGCCACAAGTCCTCTCCTCCTGGCTGCCCTTCTCTGCCTGTCCTACCAGTCTGGATGAATGTTTCTTCTTTAACTTTTTGGTTATCAGACATCCCTATAGTTCAGTTCTCTGTCAGTTCTGGTTTTTTGTTTTTAAATTTGTTGTTGTCCTTCTTTTGGTTATGCGAAGAGGCACAGTGTGTCTATCTACCTTTGCCTCCTTCTTGGCCAGAAGTCCTAAAAAAGTCTTAATAGATCAAGGAATGTAGTTATAAAGTCTCTCATTTTAGTCCAGCAAATCTCATCAAATATTTTCAGACAATAGCACAGGTGAAGGTTAAAGGTCAAAAATCACATTCAAATACACATTCATATATTTGTCATGTATAGACAAATACATGAAAAATAGCATAGCTGGTGTCAATCAACCTACAAAGTACATCACTCAGAACCAGGGATTTAGTCCTAGCAGAGATGGTCTTGTTTGATGTATAAGTTTCCTGTGACTATTATAATAAATTTTCTCAAATTTGATACAACAAAACTTATTCTCTCACAGTTCTGGAAGCCAAAATTCCAAAATCAGTTTTATTGGGCCCAGACCAAGATGTCGCCAGGGTCACTTTCCCTCCAGAGACTCTCAAAAACAATGTTTTTTTGCCTTTTCCAGTCCCTGGACCTGCATTCCTTGGCTCATGACCCCTTCCTCCCTCTTCAAAGCCAGTGGCCTAGCCTCTTCTTTCTCTGATTCTTCCCTCTACTTCCTTTACATGGCTTTCTTTCTGTGTGTGTTTGTGTCGAATCTTCCTCTTATATAAATACAATGTCACTGCACTTAGGGTCCACCTGTATAATCCAGGATAATCCCCCCATCTCAAGATCCTTAGGTTAATCACATCTTCAAAGTCCTTTTATTTTTATTTATTCATTTATTCCATATAAATTAATACTCACAAGTTGGAGAGGTTAAAACATGGATGTCTTTTGGAGGAGGTCATTATTCAGGCTGTCACAGTTGGTATTCCAAGAACTGTGTCAAAATGTGCACCCTAGCAACCCAGCTGACTCATCACTTAGCCTAAGTTGTAACTTCAAATATTCAAGCTCAAGTACTTGAAAGAGAAACACCCTGAAACCTGGGCCTAAGCACAACCAGAAAAAAATGCAGGCATTTTAAAGACAGAACCAGAGATAAGATCCCTTTAAGAAAGATAATTCACAGTTGTGGAAGGCCTGTCACTTAGCAAGAGCCGTGAGCCAATCAGATGCTCTGTCAAGGGCAAGGCAAGAGAAAACCTGCCTAATTGGATTGGCTGCCTTAATGGGCCAGAAGTCAACAAGTCAGAATGAAAAATATACTCAATTCAGCCACCTGGAATTGGTTGTAAAAAGGATGCAATAAAATAGGTCAATTTTCAGGAACTAGTAAGAGGGTCCATACCCAAATGGACTGAATGTTTCCGTCTTTATGCACCTATTTGTCACTTTGTGACTATAGCCTTAAACCACTCAAGATGAAGTGGTTTTTATCTTGCTTTTAAAGGGTTAAAAAACAGTGAATAAATTTCTTCATTTCAATGCATCCTTCCCAACTACAGCCACTCAACTAAATCTGTTTTGAGTTTGACGGATCGTACTGGTTCTTTCCCTGCTGAATGCCATAGTTTATCCTTTTTAACATGTTAATACTGTTTCAGTGCATATTTTCACTCAAGTACATCTGTATGTGCCCTCTCCTCAGGAAGCCAACACACTACATGCAGTTCTGTTTTTAATCTTCCTCCAAAAGAGAAACTGTTTTTGTACTGGATTAAATATTTGTGATTCAAATGGTCCACTCAGCCACAACACTGGATTCACATTTTGACTATTCATAGCATTAAATGGTTATGGAAGATGTAGAAATGGATACTTCTGAAATGGCTTCATCCTTGGGGAACTTCTCTTGGTCCTGACCTGCCATCCCTAGTTTACTCGTTTAGAAAATACTTACTGAGTACTGAGGGACTCTGCAAGCCTCTCTACAGAGCCCCTGCTCCTAAGGTGTTCACAGTAGAATGAAACAGAGGCAGAAAGAAATGGCCTCATACTTCCCAGATTCTGGATTTTCATTACAGATTGGAGCTGTATCAAGGCTACTTACTGGTCCTATGTACCATAGTGGGTTGAATAAATGCCCACAACATTCATGTCTACCCAGAACATTAGAATGTGACCTAATTGGGAAATAGGGTCTTTGAAGATGTAATTAGTTAAGAATCTTGAGATGAAACCATCATAGATTTAGACTAGTCCCTAACTCAAGTGACCTACTAAGATCATTATTCGTTTATCTATTCTTTATAGTAAACATCTTTCCAGGATATTTTTCTAGTTCTCCATTTAGTTGACAGTTTATTCCTGTTTAGTGATGTTGACATTATTCCTACAAGCCTTTGCTTTGTATCTTTTATTTTTTCTCCTAGCTAACATGTTAGTGACATTCCCACAAGAGTATCTGCTTATAGGACCAGCATTTGGCTTATCTTTCTTTGGCCTATAAGTCTTAAAGTTATCAAAGCTAAACATCATGTTTACAGAAAACTACCATTTGGACTGAATTGACCAAACACATGATATAGCATTTCCCTATACTCATAATTAATCATGTGTTTGAGTGAAGAAACCAAGCAGGTCAACTGTTTTGACATCAGTTTAATTCAATGCCTTCACTTCCACATAAAACACCACCTTGTCTATCTAGCCAGGTTTAGATATTAAAGGTAAAAAAATAAATGCTACTGCCCATTACAAGCTGATATATCTGCTAACTCAGGGTGGTTAGCCAATTTGTCCTTTCTTGGTCAGATCATGGGAGCACATAACTATGTTATTGAGAGGTGGAGAGGGCTGGCAAGAAATGCCATCACTGGGAGTCAAGCAGAGGCTGAGGAAAGAGAAACATTAGCTATGCTGCAGACGAAAGCAAGATATGGCCTTCTGCTTTACTAAAGTCCTGCTGCCCAAGGAAAGGCAAGGGGGACTCAAGGCCTCAGTGCTGCACACAGACCCAGCCAGATGTCAGAATGCCACCAGCATGTCATTAAGGACAGATAACTAAAAGAAAGAGCAAAGGCTTGTAGGAATGAGGTCAACCTTATCTAAACAGGAAAGTGTTTACAAGGGGATAGTAAGAGCAGGTGCAGTTCCGACAGGAAATCAACAACAGGCATGAGTGAGGAAGAAGAAATAAAGACAAATTAATTCCAACAGACTACAAAATTCTCTGGAGCCCAAGACGGCAAATAGAATCAGGGAAGGGGATGGGAGCTCTAGCATTTATGAAGCACATCCTAGGCATTAGGCACTATGCTAAACACTTTCAATATATTATTATTTAACTTGTCCATTTTACAGTTGAGACTCGGAGGAATTAAATGACTTGACCACCTAAGTGTAACTGACAAGCAAATTCAGGCCCAAGTCTGTCCATATCCATAGCCCAAGCTCTTTCTACTGTCTCATCATTGCTCTAAACATGGACTGAGACCACCTGCATCCAAGTCACCTGACTTGCTTGTTAAAAAGCAGGCCCAGCACTCCTGAATCAGGGTCTCTCTAGGTCGGGGGTGTCAAACTCATTTTCACCAGGGGCCACATCGGCCTCAAGGTTGCCTTCAAAGGGCCAAAATAATTTTAGGACTGTATAAATGTAACTACTCCTTAACTGTTAAGGAGTTGAAATTACATTCACCTCCTTAAGGAGGCTGAATGTAACCATGAGGCTTTTGTGGCCCCAGTAAAAATTAAACACCCCTGCTCTAGGTGATCTTATACACATTGAAGTTGTAGAACTACTATCCACTGTGGTGCTTCCTCTCTGAGGGAGATCTGCCCTCTGGGCTTTAAGTACATTTGCCTCATGTTGAATGATGGTCCTAGGTTCTGGCAGGGTTGAGTCCACAGTGAGGGTGATGTGCCCCAGCTACACAAAGGCAGGAGCTGAAAATCCAGGCTGCTTCTCCATGGGGCAGAGTAAGGCCAGCAGCCCCACTGATCAGCGACCCTGGGTTTCACCTTAGAGCTTCCACACCTAGTACCAGAAGAAACCAAATAAGTAGCCAAGGCCACATGGTCAGAACTGCAGCAGAATCAGGAGGCCAGCTGTGGCACTGGACTCAAAATCACTGACACTGAGAGTCAGTTCTCTCTTCTTCCTCTGCGAAAACTTGTGTTTCTTCACATTTCCTCCACACTAGTTTCAGCCTCTTTGTCTATAATCATAGCATTAGATGACATTAACTGAGAACTTGCAGTGTAGTAGGCCCTTTTCTAAGAACTTTTATATGTATTTATTTATGTGAGCCTAAAATCACTCGATGAAATAGGTACGATTTCTGTCTCCATTTTACAAATGAGAAAACTAAAACACTAAGAGATTAGGCAGTTTGACCAAAGTCACCCAGCTGGCATGTGCTAAAGCTGAGATTCTAGTCAAGAAAGAAGCCATACCTTCCCTTGCAACACTGTTTTCTCTCTGACAATAGCTGTGGTGCCACCTTCCACATTTCTGGTGCTCATTAGGAAGGTTTAGGTGCCATCCTTGGACTCAAATTAGGAATGAAACGCTGCCCAGAGCATTTCTGTCTGAGTCAAATACTGCCCCGAGCATTTGTGTCTGACCAGCTAGGATGGGGAGAAAGGAATATCTCAGCAAATTTGATTCAGTGACATAAGATTCTGCTGTGACATCATGAGTGGACATGATGTGAGGCTTAAGCCAAATAAGCACAGTGGCCAAACCCCAATATGTACCTGCCATCCTGTTAAAGGTCTAATTTGGGAATCCTAAAATGAAAAAAAAAAAGCCCTCTGCCTTGGAAACAGAGAGATAAAATCAATATGAAGGTGGATCTTTCAAGAGTTACTGGGCACAAAAAAAAAAAGGGCAGGACATGCTAGAGGATTGTCTCCAGTGGCTGAAGTGTCTACAACTGCCCAACAAGGTAAATCAAATCTGCTGCCAATACATTCTTCTGCCGTCCAGATAAAACGGCAGACTAAGCTGGTGAACTTTCACCCTTCACCCGCGCTCTTCAAGCCAAAGTACAGATTTAAAAAAATCAATAACCCCAATCGATGGGAAAATATTTTTAGTCTCTAACTGAACGATATGTTTTGACAAGGCCAAAGAGGAGCACAAAAGAATGGCAAAAGATAAAAGACAGAAAATTAGGAATTTGCTTTATTGAGGGAGGTGGAATCACCAATCACTTTCTTTTTCCCTTGCTGACATTCGTCTAAATTATCTCACAGCAAGGAAATAAAGTGTAAGGAGATGAATTTATAAAATGGCAAGATTCACCGCCAAGCACCTTAAAACCTATTATTGCTACCATTTTCTGTTGCCATTTCCAAGAAAGCAATCTAGTGAAACGCTTGTGTTCAGAACAGAAAGAGAGACAGGAGCATTTCCCCAAAGTGGATAGAACAAACAATGGAACAGAGCCTTCCACCCTCTGCCCCATCCTGGAGGTTGCATCCGATACTAAACACATTGGAAAGTCTTTAAAATCCACCCGATTTGGCTCCATTTTCTCTCAAAATACCGCTGTTTTTCATAACCCAATACCCTGAAGGTTCTTTCATAACTGAGCAAATTAAACACATAATATCACCTTGTCTTCTGGCCCCTTAAGCAGTAATTTATTTTTGTACACAGACCTAAATCCACTATATTTCCAAAAATAATTTCACATTTTTTCTAAAATAAAGAAACATGAGACCCTGAATAAAATAAACAGAAATTATCAAGCACTTGTTTGTTTTGTTGGTCCAAGAAAATCTTGAACATAGAGAATTGTCTTACCAATTAAGTAACATTTTTAATAGTTTATAGCAGTAACAACTGGGGAATAGACAGATTTATGAGATTCAAAAATCTATATAAATCCAATAGACTAATAGTTGGAGTAGCAAGCTATCAAACTATTTTACTTATTAATGCATTTCCTCCTTTCCCCCCAATATCAGTGCCCTCTCTTTTTTTGACAAGACATTGACTTGAATTTAATAACTATCATTTTACTAAAATTTCTAATTTGTCCCTCTACTATAAGTTTAAATACACATTTCTTATATAAGTATATGCCCAGGCTGATGGTTCCATGTATGTAATGAGAGCCACTTCAACCCACAAAAATTGGTCAATTAAGTATAAGAAGGTTTCAAACCAATGTTTTGGCATCACATATATTGGCGGTCAAAGCATCTATTCAATAGCTATTTGGTTAGCCAACTTTTTACACTGTTAGTAAGTTGCTTTTTGTTGAGATTGACATAGCCTCTATAATGGCAATCATTCTGGAAGGATGAGATCTGGACAGTCCAGTTCCCTGGGACTATGCCATAAGATCCCTTGACCAGTTGAACACTTCACTCCTGTTTATGTTGTGGTGAAAACCTTCCGTTACTACGCCTGCGTCACAGACTCTCCAATATACTTTGATCTACTCACACTTTTGTAATATGAATGACATATTTCTCTGTCTCTAGCAATAAAAATCATATAATCTTGTTTCTTTTTTCTGAGCATTTACTATGACATACTCTCTGTAATTACCATTTTTTTACAAACCTGATCTCATTTATCCTCACAATAAATCTACAATATAAGTACTATTGTCCCCATATTATAAGACAGAAAAAGACTTAGGGAGATGAGATTATTACTCAAGGCCACAACAGATAAGTGGTAGAACTGAAGCACAAACTCACTTCAGTCTGATTCTGATATTTATACCACTAGCTCATTAGCAAATGCTACCACCACCTAGATGGAATGGAGCTGATCAGACTCACTATCGGCAGTAATCGGAATGACAAGAAAATTACACTTGATCAAGTCTTTAGTTCAAAAATCATTCTGTCATATTCAAGTGAGCATGAAAGATACTTTTAATTTATTAAGTCCTTAGTTATAATATTTATTAAGAATCTTTAATTCTGGGATATTTATGTAGATATTGTTCATTAATAAATTCCCAATAGGAAATTTATTAATAAGGAATACTGTAATGAAAGAATAATGCATGCGAAGTACATTATAAGTACAACCTGTATGTAGTTCATAAGCAGGTGGTATGTCAGAATCAAGAATGTAATATATATACTACCTGTGAAGACTCATTTCCTTTGTAGATAATTTCGTAATGTCAAATTGCTCTATATCACACATTGCCCCCAAATGGCTGCCAATAAAATGCCATGTTTCAGGTTGCTCACTTGTTTGTTTTTTCACAAAATGCCCAGAGGACTTAGGATAACATGTTCCCACATTTTTAAATTCCCTGAAAGTAGTTACCATGGTGGTTGATTGTTGAAGAAATGGTGATTGAAATGAGTAAGTAATTATGATGTTGAAAGCTTTCAAAACACCCAGGAAAGTTTGATGACTACTTGAATTAGCTAACATAAATATGTCAAGTTGCTGCCAAAACATCTGTCACGGAAATCTATTATTTGTAGTTGGGAAGTTACGGACAGTGTGAAAAAACAAAACGACCCTTTATAACTCTGACTAAATAATCTGTGACTATCATTTGCAAGTAAAACTGAGTGTACATGTGAATCCCAAAGTGTTTTGAGAATGGGGAGACCTGCAAGACTCAGTGATTCATTGGTTGGCATGATGTTCAAAATATTCTATTTCAATGGGGACTAAGCTCTTCTTAGCAAAATCAATTTAGCTAACTCCTTTTCTCTTTTCCATAAACCCCAAAGCTTGTTCTGATTAATAAAATAACATTAATAGTAATAAAGCTGCTAACTTTGATTAAGCTCTCTATACACAAGGTGCTTTGCTAAGTGAGACTTCACATGAGACTTTTCATTTATTAATTCATTTAATTCTCATAAAAACTTATCAGCTATCTACTATAATTTTCCCCATTTTAAAGATGACAACTGAGATTAAGCAATTTCCCCAAAGACATGAAACTAGCAAACCATGGAGCCAGAGTTCATTAACTTACACATCACCAACCACATAGTAGGCCCTGGGGCAGGCCCTCTTGGAGAGATAAAATGAACAGGCAATCACAGCTCCTATTCTTATGAAGCTTACAATTTAGACTGAATCCCAGGTCTGACTTCAAAGTCCATGCTTTTATGTACCATACTAACCCATCCATGGGTGTACATAGATGGCTCACTTTGTTGGGAAAGGCAGTCTCACGAATGCAGCCTTTCTGGGTCCTAGGACACTTTCCTTGCTAAGAGTGAAGGAGCCCTCACAGCCTGTGCTGGGCTTATCACCTTGCATGGGAACATTTTTTTCTTTGTTCAGGCCTAATGTGTGCTCCTTTGTTCTGCTTAAGAGTGTGTTTCACATGGAACCTGGCCACCTCACTCCTCCAGGAAGAGGATGGGGTCCTCTGCTGCAGCACAAAGGCCCTGCATCACCCACTGGGAGGAATCTGCTGGCCACGTAGACCAACGCCCACTGCTGAAGCTTATCTTGCTGTTCCATCCATGTTGCATTGACCATGTTGTATTTTCCTTGGTAACTCCAATACCAGGATGCAGCAGAAGTGTCCAGACTTCCACTCCTGGTGATAGGCAAGAGATACCACTTGCTCAACACATGTCATTCAGATACTTTATCTATGTTATTTTTCTCAACCCTCAAAACATCCCAGTAAGAGACAGAACCAGGATACGAATTCACGGGAAACTCATACCAACTTCCTCAGTGGCAGTGAAGGCTCCCTTTGGCATGGGAGCCTACCTAATGCTCTGCCACCCCTCTGTGCCTTCTCTTCCATTCCCACCACCTTCCCCCAAGAAGTTATTACCTGAAGCCCAAATTGTGAAAAATCCTTCCTGGCTTCTCTCACATATGCTGGCTTCTCTCATATACACTGGCTTCTCTTGTTCTTGAGGTCCTCAAGAGTCAGCTCGAGTTTTCTAAAATACCAGCTTCATCATGTGATTGTCCCAGCTAAGAAACCCTCATTGGATCCCCTCAAAGTCTACCCAATAAATTCTCATTCCAGAGCCTGGCATTTGTAGCCCTCTACCGCATGGGTCCAGATCATTGTCCAGCCATATCACTCCTGCTCCTGGGCATGAACTGCCTCCCTTGGGCACACTTTTTCTCCACTGACCCTCACCTGCTTTGCTCACTCATACCATGCTCAGTAGGTTCAGAATCCAAGAAGTGCCTCTGCTCACCTGGGCCTCCTGCCTGGAATGTTCCCCTGTCATCTCCAGATGCAAACACAAATCCCTTTGTCCGTGAGGCTCTCCTCCACCTTGCCAGTCCATGACCAGCTTGTTTTCCTTTCATAAGTCAATGCTAAATAGCTGACATGCACTCAATCAACGCACAGGTTTGAATGCCCATTTTGTTCACTTAGGGCATAAAAAAGAAAAAAGCACAGTCTCTGACTGTAATAAGAACCCACAACATCAAAATGTTCAAAATGTGTGCAGTACTAAAAATATATGCAAGTTAGA
>PVKM010045586.1:0-11935 GCA_004027735.1 Carollia perspicillata
GATGTTTGGTAGCTCATTATTGATGAACATAATGTAAAAATAAGGGAAGAATTATTCTGAGACTGGAAAAGAAAAAGCAGTAAACTGTAGGATTTTTATGTTTCATTTCAGATCTCTTGAAACTTTGTTGTGTATTACTGTCATTCAAGAAAAGTGGAATGACTGAATGAATTAATAATAAGTTGAAAGTCCTGAATCAGCTTGACAAAATACTGTATAGATCTTTTCCTGCCATATTTTCTAATTTACTTATTGTCTTTTGTGACAGTAAAAAATGTCAACTTTACTTGACATATTAATTAGTTTAGGACTGCCAGAAAGTAAATGCCAAGAAGGGATTAAATATACAAAACACAGGGTCCAGCACAAAAAACA
The DNA here is from genome assembly GCA_004027735.1 of Carollia perspicillata. Classification (NCBI taxonomy): domain Eukaryota; kingdom Metazoa; phylum Chordata; class Mammalia; order Chiroptera; family Phyllostomidae; genus Carollia; species Carollia perspicillata. Next base: position 376 of record PVKM010045586.1, read on the forward strand.
TCTATTTTTATTACAAAATCTTTTATTATAAAATCATAAGCATGTAATTTAATTCTGTAACATAACAATATCACACTCAAGTATACCATATGACATTTTAGGTAAAATGTTCAAATTAAAACTATAAATTATTGCACCCACATTATCACCTTACCAACCACACTGAAGCAGGCATTACTTCTGTGAAACCCTGTATTTATAGGAAACTGAACAGGAGAAGGCAGAGGGAGACTTTGTGAAGTAATGTAGATCTGATGCCTGTGAAATGAGAGAGGGAAGGAAGGAGCATTGGGTAGGAAGAGTCTCAGACTCCAGCACAAGTTGCAAGAAAGTTTTGGTCAGGCCCATTGGGAGTCCTCAAGCCAAAGCCATCCATTGGAAGAGGCCTGTGTTTGACTTGATAATCCTGCATCAGTACAGCTGCATGTTTAGATGTTGGTTGGGAGCCAGCGTTGGTCACAGATGCAACGTTGGATCCAGAAGGGCAGCGGCTGGGGCCAATAGTCTCCTATTCTGTTCACAGCAGAAAAATCTGAATGGCCATTTTTATGCCTGTCACAACATATTCATCTAAATAGAATGTTTTTTGAAAACTGATTAAAAAACAGAATTAAAAATTGTGTTGAGCAATGGCTGGTGCAGCTCAGTTGCTTGAGTGCCAGCCTACTAACCAAAGGGTCACCGGTTTGATTCCCAGTCAGGGCACATGCCCGGGTTGCTGGCCAGGTCCCCAGTTGGGGGTGCACAAGAGGCAACCGCACACTGATGTTTCTCTCCCTCTCTTTCTCCTTCCTTTCTCCTCTCTCTAAAAGTAAATAAACAAAGTCTTTTAAAAAATCTTTAAAATTGTTTTGAGACCATTTTTCCAAAATATCAGAAGAATCACTGTATTTTAATTGATCTTCTTCTTTGTGCAACGGTAGTCCCCTGTGGTCTCATAACAGAACAAGAAATTGAAGCACTGCGTTTCCCTGAAATCATGACCAAGGAGTTCAGGTGAAAGTTTTGCAAGCCCAATGACTAGCTGCAGCTCTATTTTGGGGAAAATAATTTTGGGTGCATGCATGTAAAAACCATATGTAATGCAATTAAATGAAAGTTATACCCAAAATATATATTTGTGGTATTAATGAGCTAAGGTCAACTGTACAAAGAAAATTAAGGTATTTAATTATGGATATTAATCAACCAATTATTCCATTTCTCATGTGCTCTTTGTGGTTTGAAAAAAATAATTGTTTTTGTTTTAAAATGTATTTCAAGGTTTTGATTATTTTCTAAACTTAGCTTTAGGGAAAAAAAGACCTCTTTTACTTTTACAGTCTTTATATATATATATATTATATAAATATATGTATTCAAGGAATACTAGAGGAACTAGAACTTATATAGCAAGCACTAAAAACTCAGAAAGTATATCAAATATGAATGAAATCAGTCTCATTTACGCTAAAATGTTTATGTTTTTTTATAAAAATATTATGTACTTAGCACTAAAAGATATGCTAAAAATAAAAATTATTTAAAAATAACTATATGTCTCTGGCCTTGGAGAACTTCACAGCCTAATAGAGGAATTTAGAACAGAAATTATAACATAAACAATGCTTAGGTGGCCTCATAAGAAGTCACAGGAGAAAGTGTATTATTAGTGTGACGTCAGGGGGTTCTAAGCAGGCCTCATGGAGCTGTGTGCTGATAGGCCAAATGAACCCTAAACAGAGGGAACAGTGTATACAAGTGCTCAGAGTGGGAAAACTTCCAGAAACCATTCAGAGTTTGCTATACCTGGAGAGCAGAAACATAGAGCAAGGAAGTGAGTCTGAGCTCCTGTATGGTATTTATATAATATATGGTTTTCCTTTTTTATGGATAGTAAAGGACAATGAAAGAATTGCAATGAAGGAAGTGAAATGACCTAATCTATTAATCTGATATATATTTATGTATAGTAAGAGAGAGGAGAGAAAAGTAGATAGATTAAGGTAGAGGAAACTTTAGAGAAAGTATTTTAAAATTCTGAATAAAACATGAGCAGGGTCTAGACTGAGGCAGAAACAGTGGCAGTGGCAGTGGCAGTGGCAATGGCAGTGGCAGTGGCAATAGGAAAGAGTCAATATGAAAAACAGTTAGGATTCCCCGTGAATGATTAGAGGCAGTGAAACAGAAGAGAAAGATTCAGCACACCTTGCTGACTCGGGCATGGGCCCTGGGATGGCAGTAATCACAGAGAAGAATGAAGGCAGAATTCCCCATTAACATACAAAGGGAAATATCTGTTAAGCAGCTAAAACTGTGAAAAAACCTCCTCTGGACAATATTTTTCTTATGTATTCACTTACTCAGTATTGCACTCATTTATTCATCAATTATTCAATGCCTTCTATATACCAGGCACCTTTGTAGCCTGGAAGGATACAGCAGTAAACAAAACTGATCAAAACATTTGTCCATAGCTAGCTAATATTCTAGTAAAGAAACTCAGGAAATAAGGAAGGAGCTAAATAAACTATGTAATGTAAAATATTTCCATGAAAATGGTAGAAAAGTAGAATAATGAAGAACAAATATACTTTAATGTATTTTAATGTATTAGGTCTGAGAAGGCTACACTGAAAGGGTTCCTTTTAGTGGGTGAGGGTGTGACACATACAGGTAAAAACCTTAAATATGTGATAAAATGGAATGAAACACGGAAACAGATATTTTTATGGTATCAATGAGTTAAAGTCAAGTGCACAAAGAGAGGAGAGGGGCACTGTTGACTGAGGACACAGTGTGCACCAAGGCCTGAAGGTGGGAGTGGGCGCCATTTGTTCAAGGACAGTGAAGAGGCTGGTGTGACGAGAGCAGAAAGTCCGCGGAGACGGGGACAGCAGCAGTACCTGTGGTGAGACACATAAGCAGAGGCCCAGTTTTGAAGGTGTTATTTCTATATTAAGTGTAATTAAAAACCTGTATGAAAACATACTGTCTTCCCCTAAACTTAAAACAAAAACCAACAAAAGCCCTATGTTTACATCACAGATTTTCAAAACACTTTTTAGTTATGTATGTTCTGGATTGTGTTATATATTCTTTTCTCATATTTAATTGCACTAGATTACAGTAATTTAAATTAACATCTGAGGTTAATAGTTAGACATTTGGGCATAAAATGCTTTGCTTCAGTGCTTTAGTTTTATCTGGAAAATTTTTGTCACTGCAGTACTGATTTTTATTTATACTGAATGAAATGAAATGAATTAATTAATTTAACTTAATTTTTATTCCTAAGTATATTTAACCTATATTTATACCAAAAGCACATTGAAGAGATTAATATATCATAGCTTAAGCACTTCTTTATGGATAATAAAAAACAATGACAAAATCAAAAGGTAGTCAATTAGCATGGTAGTACAAAATTGTACAAATTAGATAAAAGAAAGCCAGCATTAATGTGTCGAGATATTAAGAAAAGTGCATATACTATGTTGTATTTCTCAAGTATATTCATCCACAGTGCTTCCTTTAACAGTATCTCTCACTGCAATGTTTGGAAATCAGTTTTGATCGCCACCTCATACGAATCTGGAGTTCTATAGAGGACCCTCCAAGAAGCTACAGTTTCAGATGTCATGATAGTATGCACCGCTACAGTGGGTACGTATTATTTCTACTTCTGCTAACAATTAACACACTCTTCTAATCCTAGTAATGTCTCTAGGAGCTTGGTATGCTATTCCTATCTTCACTTAAAGATCAGGAAACCAAAACACAGAGCAGTGAAACTACCAACTGAGCTCACAGAGCTCTTAAACACGGGGCCCCAGCAGACTGGCTCCAAAGATGGTTCCATTAGGCTCTTGATGTACTTTCTGCCTCTTAAATAAATCAATGATGTACTCCTCATTGGAGATGATCTGTGACCATCTCTGTTACAAATCAGGACAGGATCTTCTTTTTCATCAGCAGTGTTATGCTCTGCCTGCTTCTGTTTTTATCTCTTTCTGTGTTCCACCCATTTGTATTTCTGTGCCCCACCTAAGTCCTACAGCTGATATGCAAGTTCTTAATCTCTGTAATTGTTTGAAATTTGTTCTTTGAAAATTTAAATTTTTCTCCTAATTACATAGTCTTTATCAATGGTATTAAAATTGGCGTAACTGTTTTTGTTTCTGGAATTGTAATTCCACAAATGCTGAAGTTCCAATACTTCTAGATGAGAACCTTCTGCAACATTTCTTTGGGCTTGTCTGCTGAAGTGGGAAAGCTTTCATTAACCTGCTGATGCGCCACCTCTTCTTTCTATCCGATTTTGTTCCTTCAACAAATATCGGCAATATTTACCACGTGCAAGGTAGTGTCCTAGTCCCGGCACATCACTGAAAAGAGACATGGTGTTTGGGGAGGCTGTCTTACGCTGTAGAGGTGAGTGGCAGATGTTAAACTGTAAACATTACTAGGAAGTAAATTATATCGTGGATAAGAAGATAAGAAATGCTATAAAAATAAAAATAGAGTAGGAAGAATAGTTTGATGGGGTGATTTTAACATTGAATAAAATATAAAAGGAGGTTTTGTTGAAAAGGTAAGCAGAGAAAAATTTAAAGGACATGAAAGATTTATCCCAGTATCAAAGGTGTGTGACAGAAGCAAAGTCCAGGTGGAGGGCTGGAGGACAGGCCTGAGGACGAGAGCTTGCCTGACATATTGCTAGAACTGTGTGGAGGCTAACACATTGGAATGGAATGCAAGAGGAGAGGAAGTGAGAGCTACAGTAAGGAAGGTGACGGTGACCTGGACCTGGCAGACCATCCTGAGGAATTCAGCTTCTACACTGAGGGAAATGGTGGAGCTGCTATAGGACTTTGAATGGAGAAGAGACATCATCTGACTTACGTATTTAAAAGATCACTCTGGCTTTTTGGGTAGGGTATAAAGAGTGGGACCATAGGGTAGGTTACAAGAGTCAAATCAAGTTTGCCTGTTAGCAATCTCGATAATCCAGAAGAACAATGATATGATTTGATTAGGGTAGGAGTAATAGGAACAAAATATTGGTGGTATGAGTCTATATTTGAGAAGACAGATGAGAGGCAAAAAATAAAATTAAAAGGCAAATGGAGAGTCATCAACATATACATACCAGCTAAAGATACAGAATTAAATGCGCTCCTGGACCTGAATGAAAATGGAGAAAGATGGAGTGCCAGGACTGAGGTTTGGGACACTGTAGCACTGAGAAGTCAGAAAAAGGAAACAGCTGTAATTTGAGTACAAGCATCCAGTGACTGAGAGGAAAGTCAGGAGACTGCTGTGTATTGAAAGGCAAGGGACAATGATGCATTGAGGAGGAAGTGTCCTCAATAGGCAAGGTCCTGTGTTGTTCCTGTCCCCCACCCACATAATTATGGAAATCCTGGCCTCCATTCATTGCAATGGGGTTAGAAGAATTTAGTGAAAACATGATTGGTTTATCACCTGCCAAATACTTCTGCTCCTCTGTGGTTATTTCAAACATCTTCCTTACACCACACCTTTCTCCTTTTGCTAAGATTTTAAGCCCCTTAGGGATGATTTACATCAGGATGTGGGAAATGATCAATAAAGATTTTCAGATTGGCTAAAACCAAAGAAGAAAAAAATAAAACATTTAGATTTCAACCACGTATGTATTTTTTAAGGTTTTTTTTAAATAAATTACCTAAACCTGGTAGTTTGATGCCATTCTCCCCCTGAGGATTTAATCTAAAATTTTTTGAAACACACACACACACACACGAACACACACACACACATATAAATTACTGCGTCGACATTAACAGCATTATAGCGTTATAATCTTATATCGCCTTTATTCTTTTTGTGTAAAAGTCTAGGATGGTAAGTGATTTAGCGATATGGAAACACTGGTTAGTCCATGGCTTTGTCTTCCTTGGGAACTTCTCAGTATAATTTTGTGTAATTGGAATATATAGAAGCAAACAAAAGGTAACTAATTATTACATCTTTTTATTATTATATTCTCAAATGCAAAAAGAACAAACACTTTGTGTGTTCTTTTGTGTGTGATAGGTCTGCATGTCCCTGGCTAGAAAAAGATATTTTTAAATACTCACATTCCAATTAGTTCAAAAATGAACCCCTATCTACATCTTTGCTTCATTTAGCCTATCTAGAGGTCACCTTCACCTTACTCTTTCCCAGCATAATTGTTACTGAATGCAGGTCTAGCTGCCTGCTGCCACCAAAGCCAAAGCTCAAGAAGAAAGTGGTTTATTTGCAAAGCTGTCCATCTGTAAGCCTGGGGACATGCATCTCAAAGCCCATCTCCTGGAAGATGGGGGACTCCACTCACAGCTCACAATATTTAATTATTTTTAAAATTCTGTTTTTTTCTCTGTGTTTGAATGTTGATGGGTTCTATTGGTATGTTTTCAAGTTCACTAACATTTTTTCTGCTGTATCTATTCTAACTTTAAAATTCAACCCATGTATTTTTCCTGTAAGACAACATGATAGTTTGCATACCTAGAAGTTTGGTTTGGGTTATTTCATTACTTTCATTTTTCTATTTAAGTGTCTAAAAACATGGACTACAATTATAATAGCTGTAATGTTTTTCTCAGTTCTTGGACAATATTTAAATATTTTTTTCTTATTTACTGACTTTAGAGAGAGAGAGAAACATCAACTTGTTTTTCTACTTATTTGTACATTCACTGGTTGAGTCTTGTATGTGTCCTGATCAGGAGTTGAACCTACAACTTTGGCATATTGGAAGAATGTTCTAACCGACAGAGCTACCTGGCCGGAGCTGGCGAGGACAGTTTTGATTCTTCTTGTTATGGATAGTATTTTCCTACTCCTTTGTGTGCCCATTTATTAATGATTGAGTGCCAAACATTATAAACTTTACCTTTCTTCGTAGGCATTTTTGTATTTGTAAAAATATACCTGAACTATTTTTTCCCCCTGGGATACAGTTAATTTGCTTGTTAATAGTATGGACTTTAGGTCTTGATTTTAGGTGTTTTAGGTAAAACAGAATAGCATTTAGTCTAGGGTTAATTATTCTGCAGACTCTTCCCAATACCAAAGCATGGGGAAGTGATTCAGTCCAGCCGGCTGGTGCGAGCAAGCATTACTGCTGGTGCTGGGCGCTTGCTGAGCACGCGGTTCTTCTCCTTCCAGCTCGCTCGTGCCTGCCTAGCACAGTTTCCTCACGTACATTCAGTAATCAGTATTTAGCTGAAAAATCAAGACAGACCCTCCGCGTATTTCCCAGTGTTCTCCTTTCTTCTTTGTGCATCTCTCTCTTCTCTGGTACTCTGATGGGAGACCTGACATTGCCTTGGTCTCCCCTAGACACTCAGCTCTGCTAGCAAGTTGTGTCTTTCAGGCTCTACCAGGGCTCCCCTTCCCTGAGCAGCGAGCTGAAAGTCTCACAACACAGCGAACTGGGCAATTATTGAACTCATCCGGTTTGTTCTTAATAGCTTGGGATCTCTGTACTTCATTGCCAGATGGAATTGGGTTGTAATTTGTTGATATATATTATTTTTTGGTTTCATATATTTTGTGTTTTTTTTATTGTTTCAGGTAAAAAGATATATGTGGTTCCCGTTTTTCCTTCTGGGCCAGAAATAGAGGTTGGATATGTTTTTAGACAAACTTACAATAAAGTGAAATACATAAACAATAAATAAGAATAAAAACTTCATTGAAAGGGATGTTCTCTTGAAATTATCAATATTAATGAACATAAAGTTATATCTGAACAATGCCTCCGGACATTCCTGAACTTATGGTACTTCTCAAAATCACTCAAGACCTATTATGCTAATATAAAAGCATATATCCACTACCACCTACTGTTTCTGTTAAACTGATGACTGACCTCCTGCTGGGTATTTGTAAAATATGGTTGTGCTCTTTTAACCAGTGGAGAAACTATGCTCGTTTCTTTATTGACGCAGAATTGAGAAAAATAAACTTTATCAGGGAAAAACTTATTTGGACAATCAATTTAATGTCATAAAAATATAAGATTTATTGAGGGGGCATTATTGAGAAGCTGAATACAATATAGAACTTACTTAAGAAGAAAAAACATTCTGTAAAACTTAAACATTGTCATAAAGAAATTAAATGAGCATTGTCAAGTCTGGTTGATCCAAATTATCAAGCCCTCCACCCCCAAAAACAAAAGAAAAAGCATTGCATATATGGTAGCAAACAAGTCAATTCAATAAAATTATGTATGCCGACAATTTTTTAAAAATATGTATTCAAAATTTGTTTTATATAATTGTAAGCTGCTTTATCATAAATTGAATAGAACATGTTTTATATATTTTTGTAGTTCTTTTTGTCTTTGTTTAAATCTTATATGTAGTCCACTGAAAATACACTTTATTGGTGTATTTGACAAAGTAGATCTCATTTTTAAAAGTGTTCATATTGAAAATTTTAGAAGTATTTAAAAAAATTAAATTGAAAATTAAAAGAGAATCTTAGAATTACCAAAACAATCAGAAACATTTCTATGTCTAGAGAGTAGCAAGAGGTGAAAAGTCTATTTTTATAAACATGTTATTAGCCAGAACCACTTGTAAAGGAAGCGTATAAGGAACATTAAGTATCTGCAAACAGGAAAAGTATTTCCACTGATGGGTAATCAAAATGCACTGGAATACAGAGAAAGTAATGGTATCTCGGAATTTATTATGACAAACCTGTGAAAGGACCTATACCTTGATAGACAAGCATAGTCTTTGAAATATGTTTGGAGATTCCTTTCACTTTAGCTTGTGTCTTTCAAGGATGTCTTTGATTACAAGTCAAACCCAGCTAATGGAAAAATATGTCTATTTTTCTTTATATATCATAGTTAATCTAGGTATTCTCTCTTTTTTTTTCTGGGTTTTGATTTTTATTTGAATACATGATAACAGAATCTTTAAACGGCCTTTAAATGGTTTACTCATTCTGTTTTTAATCCTACTATTTACTTATTAGCAGTAATTATTTTACTGCTAATTAATAATAACAGTGAAATATCCTTATCGTACTAAATATTAATTTATTTTTATAAACAGTTAAAAATGCCCCGAGTGCAATCACATTATATCCATTAACCTTAATAACAACATGTAAAATAAGTCAGACTTCTGTGCTCTTATGATTCTTCCATATAGTTTCAGTTACAGTGGCAAATAGTGGAGTGCAGGTTTTCTAGTAATTGCTGGCAACACAAAAGGAGTTCTAAATGCACATCTAATGAAATCCATATATTAGAATTCTTGCCATTTCTGTACTGCAAATGTATCATATTTACTCTAATTTTTTTATTCAGCATGAAGAACATTATAAAAATGGTTTCATGGATATGATTCATGTATATTAACAGCATTAATTCAGGATGGAAAAGCAATTGCTTTTCCTGTCTCATTATTGACATTTTGTTATTTGTGCTCATAACTAATGAAAGGATCGGAATGTACTACCACCATAGCTGAAGAAAGAAACCTGCTATTTCTAAAAATAAAGACTCAAGTGCTGGACACTTTATACAAAGATGATACATATCTTTGCGTGTATTAAGCACATTCATGAATTATAAGTTCCCACATTTAAAAAAATTGCTACACGTAAAAACCATGACCACACCTGAAGAAAATGTTTACCTGAGGCCTTCCTTCATTCTCTTCATGCCATATAATTCACAACAAATCTGAGTTTAAACTTTGAAAGAAAAATGTAAATATAATCTAAGTCGCTGTCTAAACTTCGTAAGATGAAATTTTGACCAAATTTATATGAAAATAATGTAAACAAAGTTCTAGATGTTAAGGGCTGCTTTGTACTGAATTGTGCCCTCCCCAAATTCATATGACTTCATCATAACCTATAATGTGTTATATGTGGATATAGGGTCTTTAAGAACTAATTAATTTCAAAGGAGGTTTTAAGGGTGGTATCTAATTCAATAGGACCCTGGCCTCCTAAGAAGAGGAAGAGAGAGCGATCTCTCTCTCACTACCATGTGAGGATACAGCAAGAAAGGTCCTCTGGAAACCAGGAAGAGAGCCCTTAGTGGAACTGACCGTGCTGGCATCTCGTGCTCAGCCTTCCAACATCCAGAACTGTGAGAAAATACATTTCTCCTATTAAGCCACTTCGTGTATGGTATTTTGTTATGGCATCCCTGAGCTGACCAAGGCAATAAATAGGCCACACCAGATATTGAAAAACTCCCTTGCCATTCACTAGAAGATCAGCAATGGTTATGATCCTCTGAGGATAATTGGTTTAATGGATATTTGAAAAGTATTCTGTCATTGACTAGAGGTATGACCAGGAATATATCATTTAAACATAGCATGGTCTGTATTTCCCGTAGCTAACTGAGGAATTGTCAAAACAGGTCATGGGTCTTATATCAATATAGTTGTCAGTCTGGTTAGTCCACAGACAATGTTGGTTGTAATATGGCTCCTCAGCTTCATGGCGACAGCCCAAGGCCACTGTGGCATCCAACGCTCATAGGATGGGAACTCCGGGTAAAGATAATTTCAGCAGCTTCTTTCTAAGAGTAAAATTTAATTAGAATCATCCCTTACTCCTAATACGATGCATAACATGGAACTGAAGTATCTCAGCAGATTATATAAAACCTACACTCTTTCTCTACTTGGCTGCAAATCTAGCAATTTATTTGAATAAAAGTCATCCCAAATTACTTAACAAAGATCACTGCATGTGATTGTCATTTCTTGGTTCTGCTTCTCTAAACCATTCATTTTTAGAAATATGTTTGCTACTTCATTTTTTCTTACATGGAAATGGAGGCTATTGATACTAAAATATAATTTCTTATAATAGAATCTCTTATCTCCATTTTTTCCTCCCACTATGGCTAATGTTTTATTCTATTGAAGTCAGATCAAATTTACATCATGTACCAACAGAACAATATGAATGAGTGGCTGTTTTTATGCATGTTGGACACTATATAGACATTTTGGCTTTATTATGATTTTAGTTATGACCAACCCCTTGCAAGTATATCATGACACGAAGTGAACATGCTTTAAAAATTGTTTTAGCTCTGCTTTTCAAGCCAGCTATAAGTAAAAATTTACACTATTATGCTCTTCATTTTGTACAGGTACAATTTTGGCTATTTGTCTTATCAAAGCTTTTTAAGATGGCAGAGACATAGCATTCTGCAGCATTCACAGCAACTTGCCCAACTGAAGATTTAAATAGCTATTTCTACCGCTGATGATACTAGTATTAATAATGATTTTAGTTAAAGACAGTTCAAGCTATCTATCTAACTGCAGAAATGGAGCATGAAAATCATCTGAAATTTCACACTAAAGCAAAGGATGAAACAAATTGTGTGAGGTTTGACTCTATCTACAATTTTTTGAGGCAATTGTCTACTCCATGAAAAATCCTTAAGGTTTTTCATGATAGAATACCTTTGTGACAATTTATTAATCTCTCTTTTCTACCTATGTACTCTCTTCCTGTTTTCCAAATTATTTCTGAATCATGACAAAAA
>PVKM010045588.1:0-11937 GCA_004027735.1 Carollia perspicillata
CAGTATTTTAAAAAACTAGTAACAAATCAGCTAGATTTCTGGGTTTCCCAAAAGCACCTGAAGATCTGGCCACGCTGGGTCCACACTCACTCCCAGCAACAACAGACTAGCACGACAGGTGGCTGGGTCGCCTTTCCACAGGGCACACGATCTCAAGGCTGTGAAGGTCCTTCTGAAAATTCTTGTGACCACCGAGGACCTGGACTACAGATACTGCGTGTCCAGACCTCACAGTGACGGTCAAGGACTGCAGCGGTGAGTGAAACGTAAGTGCCGCCCCCGTGGGCCCCCGTGGAACTACACTGCGGTGCGGAACTGGTGCCGAAGGACAGGGAGAGCAACGCACGAGGAGCAGGGAAGTGAAGGCATCGTGTTCCAAGGAACTGCCCGGTTTAATGGGATTGCGGGGCGAAGTGAATGGCCACACCCTACTTGTATCAGTTTTGAGATCTAGATGGAGCATGCAAAAAGCAGAAGGTACATAGTTAATTTGTGAATCCATATAATTATACAATTATAGTGTAAATTCCTATGTCTGTATATATAATCAAATACAAATGTCTCTGAAATTGATTTCTAAATTTCACTCATAGATCCAAATATATCCCTATCTAATTTTCTATATATCTCACATATGCAAATGCAGTTTATTCTTGTGTTATAATTTGTTACTATAATTATTATATTACTTTCCATACCAACAACTGTAGACCTACTTTCGCCCCACCCTGCTTTTTGTATGTATACTGTTAAATCTACGAATATCTTCAGACCAGCAAACTTACATTTAAAAGAGACACAGAAGAAAGTGTCTTCTGTGTCTCCTTTATTCTTAACATCGGAAAGTGTCAACAAAGTCACAATAAGGTTATTTTAATACTAAAGCTCTCAGATTCACAGTCAATTCTATTTCTGATCACAGATGAAGTCCTCACATTTTGAAGGTTTCTAAAAACCAATTCTTGTCTAATGCCCTCGATTTCTGACTTGCCGACCTGCACTAACACCGCTGACGCCTGCTAACCGTGTAATAAGGAAAATGAGCACAGGGTGCCAGAAACACTGCTTGACGACTCGAGAAAGTGTCTATACAGAGGTGCCTGCCCATTCTTGGTAAGTTCTCCTGATGATAAAACTGCAGAAAATTGTAACAGTGGAGATAACTTAAGTAAAAAAGTCAAGGAAGAAAGAATATTACCTGAACATTGTCTAAATTAAAATAATTTTATCCAAAAAAAGTCTGGTTATGTCTGCCACAAACCAAATGACACTATTTGTTTCATAACTTGGGTTAGTAAGAAGATGATCATCCCTCAGGAAAGTGGAATTCTTTTCTGTAAAAGTGGTCCCCGATTCAGTTACCATCACCACCATTGCAGTCATCTTGTCTAGAAGTGTATCATTGTCTTCAGACAGCGCTGATCTGTGTGACTCAAAGAAAGAGCACTGGAAAAATGGGCAACAGTGGTAGGAAGACCGGGCTACACACTACGTGACTCAAACCGAAGTCTTCGGGCTGCTAAGTTCGTATTCTTTCCACCACGTTGGTCTAGCTCTTTCTCAATCATAACTTAAATCTGAACTAAGACTTGCAAGTTTGCAAAGACCCACTAGCTCATGAGAGCTTGGTAACAATCCTGAGAAGTAAACTGGGAAGGCATCATGTGTGAAACATACAGGACACTTGGTACCCAGGGATCAAATGATCTGTTCAAAGAAGCTGGGTCCAGTGCCTGGTGATAGCCGAGAGACATAAGTGACTACTAAAAAATACTGTGTGCTACCGAAGGATGTCACCTTTAGACTCATCACATCTTCGTGAGTGCAGTGTATCTGCTCTGTTTGCATTCTAGGGTTGGTAACCACTCACTACCTGTACCTTCCTGGGCATACCCGCTCCTGCTGGGCCTGAACCCAGCCCCAGAACCTTCTCAGACGTACAGCTCCAGGCAGCCCCTACCAAGAGACGGGCAGGGAGCCGCCCAGAGAAAACCTGCTTTCCCGTCCCGACTTTCTTCACCACACTGTATTACATTTGTTTCTGACATACTTTCTTTGCTTTTGACTTGATAGTTGTGACTAACGGTTCTCGCATTGGTTCACGTTTGTATACATATTGTCTTCTGCAAGTACCAGGACGCTGCCTCTCCTCTCTCCCAGAACATCCACTGCGATGATTCCTACACAGTAGGCACTCAAAGAGTTCTGAACGTACCTGGGACAAATGTATGGTATTTATGGGGAAATCTCAGGTTTAAAAAAAAACCCTGCTCTTGTTTCTGCTTATGGTTTAGATGAGGGGGTAAGTGAACTTTTTCTGAAGGGGGCCAGGTAACAAACACCACAAGCCACGTGGGCCGGTCAGGTGGTCCCTGACGCGGCACTCACTCTGCCGTTACAGGGTAAAGCACCTGAAAGACAGTAGGTAGATAAACAGGTCTACGCCCAATACGACATCACCGATGGACACTGGAGTCTTAACTTTATATAGCTTGTACACATCACAAAAAATGATGCTTCTCTTGATTTTCCCCCAAAATTGAAAATTAGGAAAGCCATTCTGAGTCCACAGGCTGGATTTGGCCCACAGGCCATAGCTGACTGACCCCTGGCCTAGCTCTGAGATTTTCAAAGTGAGAATTTCTGGTGGTCTGCAAGGTCCTTTCAACAAAAGTCCGACTAACTGTAGGTGTGGCCAGACTCTTCCTATCATGTATTACAAGAGACTAAATAAAGAAGCAAATACAAGGATCCAGCTGCCTTCTGTTAAGCCAGAAATTGAGGAGATTTGCAAAAATGTAAAAACAATGTCACTCTTCTAATTCTTTATGTTTAGAAAATTTATTATATTTCAGATATTTATAATGCCATTTATGTTAACGTGTAATGGGTTTATTATTGATTTTTTTAAGTGAACTACTATTTTTTAAATTCCCCAGTTTTGATTTCTAGTAAGATAAATGTCAACAGCTATATAACCCATGTAAACCAAAGCTCTCTGGGGGTCCTCAGGAATTTTAAGAATGTAAAGGGGTCTCGAGACCAGCCAGTGTGAGAACTAACTGCTGGCTGCAGCTGGCTGCCTCATCCCTGCCGGTTCAGTGGCTCGCGGGGGCCTGCAGGGCACTTCCCCAGGCCCACCCACCAGACCACCTGATTTCGGTCTTCAACCTCACCCTCCCCACCCGAGAGCTCCTTGGCATTTCTCTGATTAGATCCTGATTTGGCAAAATTTAATCCCATACAATTTACGTTCTTGCGTAATCGAGTTGGTGAAGACACGGTGGTAGTCTTCAGGAAAGAACCCTTCAGAAATGTGCAGACCATGAAAGTGCTTCAGCCTTTACTTTGCCAAAATAGGCAGTCTGACGCTCTATCTCTCCTTGGCTTGTATTTTCAAATCTTAAAAAAAAAACTATTGTAATTCCTTGCCTCCATGAGAACATACCTCAAAACAAACAGATTTCACCGGCTCCTTTATAAATCGGCAGTCCCCCTGACTTGGCTCCACATAAACTGTGGGAACCAGATGCCAACCGGCATCTTCACAGCAGCATTAAATCTAAAGAACTAACATCCATGAGACCTGGTGCAAGTTTAATGGACAGCAGCGCCAATAAAAAGGCACTGCCAATTACACTTCGCAACTGAGGGAAACACATATTTAAGAGATGATTAATATTTTTCTTGTTCTGTTATTGAGATTGAAAAACTTTTTAAAAGAATGTTTTAAAACAAATAAAAGGGAAAGTTGTCTTATCTCCAGTGTTACTATATTGGGGAACCTTACATAAGGAAGCATTTCTTTCAGTATAAATTTATTTTGTCATAAGGTTTAACTGTCTATCCAAAGAATGTGCACTGCTTGCCTGGGGACCTCTAGCCCCAAATCCCCAATTTTAGAGAGAATTAAGCAACAGCTATGCTTTTCAACATTTATGATTCTGTTGAATTATATATTATTAACTAGAATATGTTTCCCCAAGAGCACAGACTCTAAAAATTTTTTACAGTTTTCTCTTATGGAATAGTAACTTTGTAAAAACAAAGAAATAAATTTGTATTTTTGGATATTTAGCCTCCGATTTGCATTATAAAATATCTAAAAAATATCATGAATTATGATCAGATACTAAATCTGCCATAATTTGTGATTTTGGCTCCAACTAGTAACATTAAACACATTTGCAGGTATTTTGAACAACACCAAAACTGAAATTCACTAGCATCTTTAAGACCAGAAAGCCCCTAGCAAGTTATTAACTGTGTGGGTGATTACTATCCATTTGGGGCAACAGTGCAAATTACATTAGAAAGATTTTGGTAGTTGTGATGTTCAGTGAAGAACAGAAAACAGACTTCAAATGTGAGGGAAATGCTTACTGTTTAAATCTACAGTAAAAGCAAAAGTCTCACTATGATTGCAAAACATTCCAAATTGTGAAACTTAATTTGTAAAATAGACAAAAGGCAGCTTCCTCAGTTATTTTTTGAGATCTCAGCACCAATTTAAAGAAAATGCTCATATTTAAAAGAAAGCCTATTTCATTCAAAATATGAATCCCTATACTTAGTAAAGTCATAAATAAATCTGTATGACATACCATACAACATTCCCCTTGTTCTATGTGTATGTAAATGAAGCTGATGTGATACTTAAGTTTTAAAAAATAGCTACTTGTTTCAATATTCGATTCTTTAAGCAATAAAAGAGACTTAAGCAGAAAAGTAAATATTACAATTGATGCTAAGGTAAAATCAAATTGCACAAAATTGTTATGTGAATTACATAGAAAGAAATAAAACAAGGATATGTATACTTCAGTATGTAGATAAGATGTATTGTTTCTGACAAATACTGTCTATAGAATTTTTTATATAATAAATCATTTTTCCCATTTTAATTTTCAGATCAAAATTATGTTAATTAAAAAAACTTGAGTATAATAAAGTTGACTAGGAAGGCAACAAACTTCACAGTTGCATGGAATTTAACACTACCGCAAAGACAGAAGGGAGCAAGAGAATTTCAGTCCATATTTGAGAAGAAAAAAATAGTCTAAGTAAACATTGTTTCTACTATTCCAAAGCAACCACACTAGAATCAAAGAACAGTTATTTTAAAGCTTGGCACAGCAGTTTAAAATTTGAAAACCACCCTTGCTATTTTAATAAAATAGTTTTCAGGGTTTTTTTTCCCCCAATTCCCCTCCTCAGCAGGGGAAAACACAATGTAAATTTTCTTAGCACTTTGTGGAAGCTGTTGGCTTTCAGAAATGGATAGGCTGATTTGAACCAAAAGTCAGACAAAACACAGAACTGCAGCAACAATAAAAAGCCATTTAGAAAGAGGATCAAGCCAGGCAGATAAGCAAACTTCATAAAATCAGCTCTCTGGGACTATGCACCAAGTCAGGTCCCTAATCTCAAAAAGCCAAGGCAAAGCAAAGCATGCTGACTTACATTGCTTCTTCAGTTCTTTCAGCTGCTGTTTAAATTGTACAAACTTTTCATTATTTTGAAAGTCTGCATCAGAATTCTTATTCTGTAAAGCCAAAAACTTCTTCTCCACTAATAATTTCAGATCTGGTATATTTTCTGGACGTTCTTCTTTTACCTAAGACAATAAAATTATCTTAGTTAAATGTTAGCAATAACTCAGTTTTGTCATCCTATTTGTATCTCCTTTCATTCAAATAAAAATATAATAAACAAGGTAGAAAACAGAATCCCTTCAATATAGAACCAGAGGGGGTTGGGACTTGTTCCCAGAACGGGCTGCTGGGGAACAATGGAAGGAATCAGTCATCCCGCCTCCTCATTGCTTCCTTCTTTCTTTTTTTTTTTTGTTAAATTTGTTGGGGTGACATTGGTTAACAAGATTGTTTCAAGTGTACGATTTTGTAATACACCATCTGTATACCGCATTTTGTCCTCATCACCCAAAGTTCAGTTGCCTCCCATCACCACACAGTTAAGCCCCTTCACCCTCTTCAAGCTCCTCCCACCCCGCTTCCCCTTGGGTAACCACCTTACTGTTGTCTGTGTCAATGAGTTTTTGTTTGTTTGTTTTGTTTGCTCATGTGTTGCCTTCTGTTTTATATCCCAATGAGTGAAATCATATGGTTCTTGTCCTTTTCTGTTTGACTTAATTTACTTAGCATGATCCTCTCGAGATCCATCCATGTTGTCACAAATGGCAGTCTTGCATCTTTTCTGGCCCTTGTGCCCTGCTCACCTGCCATCTCCTGACAACTGTGGAGAGAAAAGGCACACCGGCCCGTTCTTGTGGCCTCTCCTTCCCAGAACCTGAGCATCATCACTTCTCCCTTTAACCCAGATCTGCTCAGTCCCCTCCCCCACGCTCCCTGTGGTTACCCCGCCCTCCATTCTCACCACTCCCCACCTCTGGCCCGCTGTCTCAGCAGGTAGTGGCTCTGACTTCACAAAAGATGCTGAGACTTTAACCCTGAACTTCACCATCTGCTGCCACAAGGAATGAGTGTCCCCTATCCTGTTGAAAGGTAGTCCAATCTATGTTCTTGTTTTCCTTCCAACATTTTATTATAAATTTTTTGAACATGCGGAAAAGCTGAAAGAATCGTAATTCACCATTCAGCAACATTCTAGATGACACAATTAATGACTTGCTATGGTGGCTTTACCACGTATCTATTCATCTACGCCTCCCCCTGTCTATCCCCAACCTTGTTTTTAAGTCATTCTGAATTCCCTCTTCTTCATCCCCTTCAGAACAAACTTTCCCTCTATAAGCCTTCCCCCACAAAAACCTTTACATTGGCTCTTCACACCCGTATTTAAAAACAAACCTTTTAAATGCCTGCCCACTCCCCTCAGCTACTTTATATCCAGCTCCCTGCACAGAAAAAACCACCTGTTACCCACTGTTTCTACTTCCCCGTGCTCAAACTTTATCCACTGCAATCACGCTGCTGGCTCCGCCACTTCTCTCGGCAGTGGCTCTCCCCCGGGCCTTCATAATTGGTCCCCTGAATCACTGGCCTTTTCCTGACACTCCCGCCATCAAGAGAAATTCGCCAAACTCTCCATGTGCCCTGACATGCCCCAGATTTCTTCCACAGCCCCAGTAACATCCCATTGCACTTACTCTTATGTTTCTTTTCCCTAATAAAATGTAAACTCTTTGAAAGCTGTCTATTTATCACTGTGTTGCCAGTGCCCAGCACATAGTAGGTGGTACTCAATACATATATGTACTCAATATATTTCAAAGTAATTAATCTGATTTGCTCCAAATATACTTATCCATTGAAACCCACAATTTATCAACTGTTAATAATTATTAGTTGGGTATAAAACACAATTTCTGAACTGGAAGACAACTCAGAGATCATCTAATCTTGATATCTACCTTCTCCAATTTCATAAATAAATAAAATGGCATTAAAAAAAGTTAAATTCCTTACCTACTATTATCCAGTTAGTTAGAGTCAATGCTAAAACTAAAAGATAGATATAAATGGTATTGCCCTGGCTGGTATAGCTCAGTGGATTGAGCGTGGGCCTGCGAACCAAAAGGTCACGGGTTCCAGTCCAGTCAGGGCACACGCCTGGGTTGTGGGCCAGGTCACAAGTAGGGGGCGTGCAAGAGGCAACCACACATTAATATCTCTCCCTCTCTTCCTCCTTCTCTTCCCCTCTCTCTAAGAATAAATTTTAAAAAACCTAAAAAAAAATCCTTGGTATTGATTCCAGTCAGTAGTATGTATCTATTTCTGATTTCTCTGAATCTGAGTATCGATGTATGCAAAGTCAAAAGATCATCTGCAATAAATCTGCTTGATTACCCTTTGTCATAAAGGAAAAAATTTTATAATCTTTTGCTTAATTGCTATGCATTTTAATTAATTAAATAAAAAATGAAAATTAAGCATAAAACCAAAATGCCTAAATTTACACTTATAGTACAGAAAGAAGGAACTGGTTATACTCTCATTGTATTGATGAAACTCAACCAACGCAGGGTCCACCACCAAAGAGAGTTATGAAAAACACGAAGAGGCTGTAACAAGTTTTACACACGATTAAAATTTTTAATTTTTTTAAATTTTATTTATTTATTTGTTTGTTTATTTGTTTGTTTGTTTAAGAGAGAGGGGAAGGGAAGGAGAAAGAGAGGGAGAGAAACATCAGTGTGTGGTTGCCTCTCACGTGGCCCCCACTGGGGACCTGGCCCACAACCCAGGCATGTGCCCTGACTGGGAATCGAACCAAGACCCTTTGGTTCACAGCCCACGCTCTATCCACTGAGCTACACTAGCCAGGGCACGATTAAAAATTTTAAGTCAGTCCTGTAAGGCTAAAAAACCAATAAAGCTCAGTTTAGAAGAGAAGGCAGAATGACAATTTAATAATGCCTTCTGTCTCAATAATAAGAGCTATTATACATGGTAACTGGCTACCCTCTAACTCTACACTAGACAGAAGAAGGTGAAACAAGTTCAAGATCATAGCATAAAGGGTTCAGGGTAGATACGGAAAATAAATCTTAAGTTCTTAGAAAGAAATTATAGTGTGTTTTTTTGGATTGATAAGATAAAATCAACTTGTACTCACCTGAGATATTAATGGTAATATCAGGTAATGGAAGGCATACAAATGAACCTTCTCAAGGTCTTTAATGAGTCTGAAATTACTTAATCCAGGTGATCAGAGAATGTCTAATCTGAGTAGGTGGTCAGTGATGGCAATGTTCTTTTCCAACATAGTCTCCAACCCACTCAACATAACCTTCCAAGTTCACCTACAACCACTGCTGAGGATTTGGACAGAAGAGGGAGAGGGGGAGACGGAGGGTAAGGCATCTGAGGTTGACAACGTGGAACCCGGAATATGACTAAGAAAACCTGAATAAACCGAATTTTGGCACCCAAAGTACTTTTCCCCCAGGGCCAGAGCCTCAAGAGAACTGCTGTAAAACATATAAATTCACGGCAGCAAATATCTTCTCTGGAAACCTGATGCTACAGCTGGCGTAGCTACCACTGCAGAGAACTCACTGTACTCCGGCTAATAAAACGAGAGCCTGGAAAATTTCTAATTCATTATGTGTTTAAATCACTGCAGTAAATGGGGATTAACTCTAATTTTAATGGTTTCTTGCTTTGTATCTTCAAGAAAAATAGATTCATAACCCAAAAGGGAAATGAAAAAGCCACTCATTGGGAGCTGATCACAAGTGTTACCTAGTCTGAAAGAAGGGAAGGATGGCCCTCTTTTCCTAGGACAAATTTAAAATACCTCAAAGGCTTTTGAGATGGGAGGAGAGGATCTAGTAGATCCTAGCCCAGCCCTTTCCTAGGAGAAAGCCCCCAGGTACAGGACCTAAACCCCTAGTGAGCGAAAAGGCACTAGGTGCATTAATTTGCTAAGTCTGTTCATGAGCCACAGACAGTGTGGCTTTAGCAACAGAAGTCACTTGCTCACTGGGGGCTACAAGTCTGAGACCAAGCTGACAGCAGGGCTGGTTTGTTCTGCGGCCTCTCCCTTTGGCTTAAAGATGGCTGTCTTCTTCCCGTGCCTTCACGTGGTCTCCCTACCGTGTGTCTGTTCAAATCCCCCCTTCCCTTAAGGTCACTAGTCACAGTGGGTTAGGGCTTACCCCAATGGCTTCGTCTCAACTTAATTACCTTTTTAAAAACCCTATCTGAGGTACCGGGGATTAGGCCTTCAACACAAGAATTTGGTGGGGGGACACAATTCAGCACATGTGAGGGGGCCCCCCTAAAAAATGAAATTATCTTCTGGAGGGCAGGCCCCTCCTAGCACAGGCTTTCCACGCTAGACTAGTGTTCCAGGAACCCATCCGTATCAGTGCAACAACTGGTGTTGTTGTGTTCTAGTTCGCTGAATTTTTTTGAAGACTCTTCTAACCCACTTGCCCATTTCATGACGGCTAATTTACAAGCTCACCTGCCCACGGCACACTGAGTGTTCAGCAGTTTTTCACCAAACTGCAGGACGCCTGTGCCCCACCCTCCCTATTCACCTGGTCAGGCCCTGGGCGACTTTTTTTTGTTGTTGGATCCCTGGATGAAAAAAGTCCTCAAAGGGAAACATTTTGCTGATGTGGAAGAGTTGTAACCAAAAATGGCAGAAGCACTAAAAGGCATCCAAATGGACAAGTTCAAAACTTGTTTTGAGCAGTGGAAAAAGTCTCGATAGGTGTATGGCATCAAATAGAGAGCACCTGGAGGGTAACAAAGTTTACACATGTAAGAGTAAATACACAGTTTTTTGTAATTCTGGGTTTTTGGGGTCCTCCCTCATACACTGGGTTAATGCATTTTTAAAACAAAGTCCTTAAACCAGCTTACAGATGGTTAATCTTTATATTATTGTCATTTAAAAATGACAGAAACTGCTGAGAAGTAAAACTTTCAGATAATCACAGCTACATAAGAAGAATTTCATGGTACCCTTGGGAGAGAAAAGGTTGAGTTTTTAGGACCACCCACTCACCCATCCAGTACTCAGTGAGTGCCCTCGATGTGCTAAGCACACAGCTAGACAGGAGAGAAGACCAGAAACGCAGACTGGGAGCAGGTACGAACAGCTCTGGGAGCCAGGCTAGGAAGCGGGCCCTGATCTGAGAGGCGGCACAAAAGACACTCAGAGGTTTTCAGGAGTAAAGTAATAACACTATAAGAACATTTTCAAAAGTGATTGCTGTGGTTAAAATATAACAACTCTAAGCGATTTGACATTTAATACAGGCAACTAGTTAAATAACATTCTGTTGGGAAAGAAGGGGGCAATGCTGAGCTTCTGTTGAACATCTAAGTGGAGAGATCGAGTAAGTGGCTGGAAAGACATTTAAAATGAGAACGTGGGAAGAAAAAGGAGATGTGAAGGGAACTCTAAAACAAGCCAAGCAGGAAGCCAAGAGAGAGGAATGCCACAGAAGAAAGGAAAAGAGAACATTTCCGTATGGGTGATGCTTGTCCTTTGGGAGAAATGACACAAGACAGCTCCAGTCACAGAAGGTCTGAAAAGAGAGCACTGGATTCAAAGGCCGGGCACTCGGCACCGTGCACTGAAACTATTCGTCTGCCTCAGCCTGGCAGCTTGCGAAGCTGCTCTCAGGCGGGCATCGCCCCACTGCTGCCCAGTCCGCCGCCTGCTGGACAGGAGGTGCTCAAAGGATGCTGATGCACAAGGGAGGGACGGGGAGGCCAACTCAGGCTGCCCGGAGAGGAGGAAAGAGATTAGGGGAGCTCTGTGTGAACAGATGAATACATTCTGGTGGCAAAGGAAGAGAAGACACAGGAAGCAGATTGTGGCCAAGAGAGAGCTAAAGATACTAGTTTGTTTGCAGAGTGGGGCTTGAAGTGAAGTTCACATGGTGGAGGAGAGAGGACATGGACCCCAGGGTCAGGCAGACTTCGGTCCACCCTACACATGATCTTCGGTTAGGACGGCCCTTCCAGGCCCTGGACTTCTCTCACCTCTGAATCAGGCAGCAGGAATGCCAACTTCAACGCTGTGAAGACTCATTAAGTCACGTTTGTGTTTAACGTTGGCACACGGTAGTGTTAAGAAAATTTTACTCTTTTCCTTCCAACTTCAGCACAGAGCCTTTAACATGTTTGTGGATGTTTGTGGACTGAGAAGAGGAGGCCACTGGGGAAACAAATCCAAAACACTAAGGGAAAGCAACGAACAGACTTCAGTGGAGAAAATCAGTCAAGCACCAGCGCAGAGACTGGAGAAGGAGGAAGGCGACCCGCTGGGAAAGCACACTCGTCTTTACCGGGTGTCCTTAGTGCCTCCAAGGCTGGGCAAGCGAGGACCCGAGAAAGCCCCCAAAGGACACCAGGAAGTGGTGAGGACTGTGCCGAACAGACGTGCAGGCCCCGGGCGAGAGGAAGCTGCTACACAGCTCCCGGGAGACAG
>PVKM010045589.1:0-11934 GCA_004027735.1 Carollia perspicillata
TTTCAGCCTTTTTTTCTTGCTATTCTCCAGATAAATAATTCTGCTTATCTGTTCTTAATTGACCTTTTTGTCATCTTCATTCTGCTGCTGAGTCTATCCAGTGAATTTTTTGTTTTATATATATTTTTTATTTCTAAAATTTTCATTTCTTTACAGTTTGCAAGAAATTATTTTAAAAAATATCTTTTATTGACTATGCTATAACAGTTGTCCCATTTTCCCCCTTTTATTCCCCTCTGCACTGCATCCCCCTCCCACCCACATTCCCCCCTTTAGTTTATGTCCATGGGTCATACATACAAGTTCTATGGCTTCTGCATTTCCTATGCTATTCTTGACCTCTCCTTGTCTATTTAGTACCTACCATTTATGCTACTTATTCTCTGTACCTTCCCCTTTCCCCCTCCCACCTCCCCACTGATAACCCTCCATGTGATCTCCATTTCTATGATTCTCTTCCTGTTCTAGTTGTTTGCTTAGTTTGTTTTGGGGTTGTTGTTTTTTTTTAGGTTTGGTTGTTAATAGCTGTGATTTTTTTTTTATCATTTTACTGTTCATATTTT
This sequence comes from Carollia perspicillata, assembly GCA_004027735.1. Taxonomy (NCBI): domain Eukaryota; kingdom Metazoa; phylum Chordata; class Mammalia; order Chiroptera; family Phyllostomidae; genus Carollia; species Carollia perspicillata. The sequence goes on from PVKM010045589.1 coordinate 564, forward strand.
TTATCTTTTTCTTAGATAAATCCCTTTAACATTTCATATAATAAGGGCTAGGTGATGATGAACTCCTTGAACTTGACCTTATCTGGGAAGCACTTCATCTGCCCTTCCATTCTAAATGATACCTTTGCTGGATAGAGCAATATTGGATGTAGGTCCTTGCCTTTCATGACTTGGAATCCTTCTTTCTAGCCCCTTCTTGCCTGTAAGGTTTCTTTTGAGAAATCAGCTGACAGTCTGATGGGAACTCCTTTGCAGGTAACTGTCTCCTTTCTCTTGCTGCTTTTAAGATTCTCTCCTTATCTTTAATCTTGGCTAATGTAATTATGATGTGCCTTGGTGTGTTCCTCCTTGGGTCCACCTTCTTTGGGACTCTCTGAGCTTCCTGGACTTCCTGGAAGTCTATTTCTTTTGCCAGTTTGGGAAAGTTCTCTTTCATTATTTTTTCAAATAAGTTTTTAGTTTCTTGGTCTTCCTCTTCTCCTTCTGGCACCCCTACGATTTGGATATTGGAATGTCTAAAGATGTCTTGGAGGGTTATCAGTGGGGAAAGTTCCTAAGCCTCTCCTCATTTTTTTTGAATTCTTGTTTCTTCATTCTGTTCTGGTTGAATGTTTCTTTCTTCCTCTGCTCCAAACTGTTCATTTGAGTCCTGGTTTCCTTCCCGTCACTGTTGGTTCCCTGTAGATTTTTCTTTACTTCACATAATGCAACCTTCACTGCTGTCTGGGTCTTTTTTATGCTGTTGAAGTGCCCAGTGAGTTCCTGGAGCATCCTGATAACCAGTGTTTTGAACTGTGCATCTGATAGGTTGGCTATCTCATCATTGCTTAGTTGTATTTTTTTCTGGAGATTTGAAGTGTTCTTTCATTTGGGACTTTTGTTTCCTCGTACTTGTTATGTAGTAAGGGGTGGGGCCTTAGGTGTTCACCAGGGCGGGGCAACCTGCGTGGCTGCAGTTGTGGTGCTGTATGTGGGGGAGGGGTCCGAGAGGGTGTAATGCCACTTGCTCCACTCTCTGCCGGTTTTCAGTCACTTCCCTGGTTATCCACAGTCAAATTGGGTCCCTCTGGTGCTGATTCCCAAGTGGGTGGGCTTGTGTACATTCTGGGACCCTGTGGGTCTTTCCAACCAACTCTCCTGTGAGGCTGGGAGTCTCTCCCGCTGCCTCCTCAACCCCCACAGGGGTTTTCAGTCAGTGGCTCTGAGGCTTTATTTCCCCGAGCTGGGACCCTGGGTTGGGTGGTCTGTCTCCACTCCCAGTTGTTCTCTGGTTTATCTGCACACGAATGTGGGACCACCCAGTTCTCGTTCTGCCACCTGGCCAGGTCCACCAGCCACTGCCTTGCCGTGAGTCCTCTCCACCCAGGCTGCCCATCTCCGCCCCTCCTACCGGTCTGGATGAATGTTTCTTCTTTAACTCCTTGGTTGTTGGATTTCCATACAGCTTGATTTTCTGTCAGTTCTGGTTGTTTTTTGTTTTTAAATTTTTTGTTGTCATTCTTTTGGTTGTGCGAGTGTATCTGCCTATGCCTCCATCTTGGCCAGAAGTCCTGTTTGCAAAGAATTCTCTTGTTCCGTTCGGGAGTGCTCCCCTTTCCTTTCCTTGTGGAGCACTGTTGTAATTGCTGCTTGGCGATTCCCACTTCCAAGTCATCTTGGGTTTGGCACCTGTTGATCATTTTTTCCCTTAACAATTGATCTGATTTTTCTGGTTCTTTGTATGTTGAGTAATTTTGGATTGTATTCTGGAATTTTGAATATTAGGATATGAGGCTCTGGTTTCTTTTAAAATCCTTTGTAGGATATTGAGTTTTCCTTGTTCATTTGTGTTAGATTGGGGTCGCTGTGGAGCAAAACAGCAGTGGAAATAGGAGATGGGAAAAGAGGGAGCTTGTCCTCACCAGTCTTTAGACCACGTGGTCCCTGATTCCCAGTTCCAGAGGGAGGGGGGCTTTCTCTCAGGGCTTCAGGGGACCGTACTGCTGGTGCCATTGTGCTGTGCAGCTCTGGGATCAGAGCTGGTCCTGGGCGGGACCAGGAGAGAAAAAAGAGGAAACGTCTGTCCGTCTCCCCAGTCTGCATGACCTCTCTCTTCTGAGTTCTCTAGCCTGAAATAAAGGGTTTCTCTGAGGTTTCTCTTGCCTGTATCTCCCACACAGCCCCAAGTCTCAGGCTGTCCTCAGTTCACCACTAAGCTGTGGAGGAAGGTACAAACCTAGGAAATCTCCATGATTTGGTTGTTTTTCACATCTCGACTTCTGGCCCCTGTAGTTTTGTCCTTGCCCAGAGTTTCTAGTGGTAATCGGGAGGAGACGGGGGCTCCGGGGGGCTTCCTCCCTCCTGGCAAGCACCAGAGCTGCCCAGATGGTGTTCACACTGAAAGGGCTCCGCTGCAGTTCCCATATAAACTCACTCACGGAGATCAGCGTGTTCCTCAGCAGTGCTCTGAAAGTTTTGTCCCAGGAAATAAAGATCTTCTCAGGATTGGGGTAAATGAGTTTAGAAATTTGAATGAATGTTTTTTACTTTCTAGTGCTTTACGTGAGAAGTCAAATGAGAAACCACTTAGACTGGCTGAGAAGAAAGAACTCAATGAGAAGAATGGCTGTGTAAAGTATGAATTTTTTCTTGGTCTAAATTTTTTATTGAAATAATTGTGATGAAATTGTAAGCAGAATTTATGTATGATTTTATTACAAATGTCAACCCTGCATTCCCATTATTAAAAAATACACACATAGGTCTTCTGTAGGCTTCGAAGTTAGGTTTTCCTTCCCATTTACACAGGGCAGATTTTTCTGTTTGAAGTTCTCTTCCACTTTAAATAGACATTTCCTACCCCCCTCCTGGTTCTCTCGGTGAAGCGACCAGTTTTATGAGACAAGTTAGGTACAGCTGATCTTGTAGGGCTGTTGATTTTATATGGGTGGTGTTTGTTTTACTTCCAGTTTTCTGATGTTAAATAGTCTTATCACCTGCTGGAGAAACTGTTTAATTATTTGCAGTGTGGAACTTGGAGATTTTTTTTGTCCTGCCAGACTCAAAAATTATTCACTACAAGTTGTTAATCATAGAGTAGTAACTTCATTTTATATTTGTTAAGCCCACAAAATATTTTTCTACCTACGGTTACGATTTCTTACCATAGCCACCTAAAGGCCCTCTTACATTTCAAGTACTGTGGCCACTCTGAAGCTACCAATGTGACCGAGAGTTTGAGACAGCTCAGAAATGGATGTAGGTCATGTTGTTCACTGGGTAGCTCAGGCTGACTGGGGAGAGGGTGCTGCCCAGACAGTCATCCTGCTGTCCAGCTTCCCAGAGGCCACACTGGCCCTACGGCAGCCCCTCCTCCACCAGGAACTCCTCATGGTGCTTCAAGGCCAGGAGCTTTGAAGGCTGCCGTGGCACACACAGGTCTGGGTAGCACCCTGATTGACATCCTCCTCCCAGGGCATCCTCCGCCCTGTGCCTGAAAGGAGTGACGCTAGTGGTTATTTTCCTTGGAACAAAAGACCTTGCATTGTCCATGGAGCTTATTTTTCTTTCTTTCTTTTTTTTTTAAAGATTTTATTTCATTTTTCTTTAGACGGGAAGGGAAGGAGAGAGAGAGAGAAATATCAATGTATGGTTGCCTCTCGTGCATCCCCTGCTGGGAACTGGCCTGCAACCCAGGCATGTGCCCTGACTGGGAATCGAATCGTGATCCTTTGGTTTGCAGGCTCGCACTCAATCCACTGAGCTACACCAGCCAGGGCCATTTCTTTCTTTTATTACATGAAGTATTGCTTAGTAAGTTAACCCTGAAATAACTCTTTTACCTTACGTTTTTATATTTGGAAGGTTGTATTTTGTCTCCTGTTTGGCTGCCCTTTATTTAGAACCCATTGATTAAACTACATCAGTCCACTGTGGGTGGCAGGGAGCTTGGGAAGTGTTCAAGACTAAACAGCAAAGAAGGAAGGAGCCAGCGGATTTTTTAGGAACCTGTGATGACGTGGAGATCATGCCATCATGCAAGTGGTCCTGGGACTGGCAGTTCTGTGTCCACAGCCTGCAGCCTGGGGTGGTGGGGGTGGGGGTAGCACGGGACTGGTGTGACCACGGTGGCCTCTGCAGCACAGTGAGCAAGGCGCAACAGAACAAGCAGGGATTTCACAGCTGTGCGTTGGGCTGCGTAGTTCACTTTACCTCACTCAACCAATCAAGGAGGAATTGAAACAATAAGTTAATTGGAGAAATAGACACTCTTTTTTTCCTTCAAATTATCCTTTTAACTATTTTACAGATTATTGCAATTTTTAAATCCTGATCCTCTGAGAACTGACGGAATCTCTGATCTGCAACAGGTATTACAATCCTAAAAAAAAGCAATAAAATTTTTTTAGAAAACGTGTTTACTTTTTAACTCCGTCTTGTTCCCTCTAAACTTGGCATGGGAAGAGAAACTCTTTCCATTGGAGACCACCCGAAGACATCCTTTTAGAAACTGTCTAGTGAATTAGTGCTTTAGAGAAACGTTTTTTTTGGGGGGGTGGGGGCTAGTAGAAGATCTTCCTTTCATTTTGGTAGTTTTGGTGGTTTTTGATAAGCATCTATACCTAGGTTTTTACCGGACTCAAGCTCTTGCCTTTTTTTCATTTCTGTAAAGTCCTTCTGCGCTAACGCCACAGGGCGGAGCTGGCTCACGTGTGTGTTCTCTAGTTGCAGAAGCTGAAGGCGGGCACGCGGCCGCCCTCTGCCGGGCTCCGGAACAGGGTGGAGCCTTGCCTCTCCATCGACACGGCGCCGCTGTCGGATGGCCTGAAAAAGGTAAAGGTGCTCCTGAAACCAAATTAAAGAAGTACTGACCTGCCCGAATGTAAAAGGATTTTAAATAAACGCTGCTTCTAATGCTGTATTTGTATAAGTTCGTTGCTTTTGAAATTCTCTTTTAAGCTTTTGTTATTACCTATTCTTTTTATTATTGTTATTGTTTTTTTACTGTTCAATTACAGTTGTCCTACTCCTCCACCTTGTTCTCCCCTGCCCTGCCCACTCCCACCGTCAGTCCCCGCCCCGTTGTCCATGCCCATGGCTCCTTTATGCATGTTCCTAATTTTTTATTTGTTCTTGAGTCCAGGTTAACTTCTTACAAGTGAATAATTGTTTTGTGGGGAAACCACTGTGTAACTGTAAGTGCTTCTCTGAAATAAGTTTTCAGATGTGCCTGTGGAAAGGGGCTTGGAAGGAGCAACAAGCTGCCAGGGCAGTTATGATACAGACTTCTTAGCATTATTTTCCTAAGTGCTTTATAGACCTGTGGCTTCACTTAGTAAATTGGTCATTGATTATCTACTTCCCTCTTGATACAAAAAAAGTTTTAAAGTATTTTTTTAAGATAAAACCATGAGGGTGGATAGAATGAAAGTGAAGTTTAGTGGACAAAGGCTTTCCACAGGCTTCAGGGGATGGAAAACAGGCAGCAGAGGGGGACAGACCTTCCCGGGGAAGGGCTGAAGTGGGTGGGGGCCTTAAACCTCCCTACGCTGTTTCCTGAACAGCCAGTTTCTTAGGAAAGAGATTAAAGGCTTTTTTTTTTTTGAGCAACTGAAAGGCCCTAGAAATGACCTTTAAACAGTTTTTTTTTTTTTAAGATTTCATCTATTTAGAGAGAGGGGAAGGGAGGAAGAAAGGGAGAGAAACATCAACAAGCGAGAGCTACATCATTAAGTCCCCAACTGGGGACCCACAACCCAGGCACGCGCCCTGACTGGGAATCGAACTGGCGGCCTTTCGGTTTGCAGGCTGGTGCTCAGTCCACTGAGCCGCACCAGCCAGGGCCAAAATGACCTTTAGACGGTTCCATCCGGAATTCTCCCAGTAAGAACGTGTGCTCGCGGCCCGTCCTTCCCGCAGGATGTGGCTCTCACGTGGCCCTGAGCCGCGCCCTGCTCACACACCTTCCTGCCAGTTCTTAGTGTTTTCCTCCACTGAGCAGGGGAGCAGAATGTGGGGGGTCTTGGGGTGTATGGGGAGAACCCTCACCCCTGGGAAAAGAGGTGGAAACAAACTCTGAAGTAAACAACGTAGAACGTAGGGAGTAGAAGAAAACGTTAGAAATTAAACGTCCTCTGAGATAGGATTTATTACCGTATGAATTTAACAATAACAGCGCACTGTAGAGTCTTGGGAATTCAAAATGTTACGGAAATTAAAAAATCAGTAGTTGAGTTGAGAGGTCAAACTGAAGCTAACTATCAGAAAGGATTACAGTGCAAAAGACAAGTGGAAATAAGGAAGAAAAGAGAAATTGAGTGTCAGTTTGAGGTCAGGTCTGAAATGGGATTTCTAAAAGGAAGGGAAAGGGCAGGAAATTCAAAGAGGAGTAACACATGAGTGATTTCTAGACCTAATGGATATGACTGTCCAAATGAAGGGGTTCTACCGACGGCAGGCCCAGCACATGAGGAGCAAGATAGTTACTGATGTCGCGAAGGGTCTGAACTGGAGGGATTCAGAGACCCCGGTAGACCCCGGAGAGAGGGGAAACTGGCCCCGCACACAGGGTCAGGAAGTTGTTTCTTGCCTAGAGGTCTGCACTTAAACTATCGAGGAGGTCTGAGGATAGCTAGACCACATGGTCAGACATGCAGAGTCCTCGGATTCACTTCCTCTGTACCCCTTGTCAAGAAACTGCCGAAATATGTTTTCCACCAACACAAGAAAGTAGGCAAGAAAGAAGACAGCTTGAGTTGCAGACAAAGGGCCATGACGGTGCAGGATGCTCCCAGGACGGCAGCTGCGTGCCAGGTGCAGCGCGGAATCAGTCCTGGTTGCAGTGGGGTTCAGGGCCCGGGGAGGGGGCGCTGACTTCATGGAGGTAATGGTGCTGATGGGGTCGGCCTTTTGGAAAGGAGTATTGAACTTTGGGGAGGGAGGTGTTAGTGGCAGTAACATAGAAAATAAGCAAATAAAGGCATGTTTTTAAAAAGCTTTACGAGTGAAACTGATGTACCAGCAGATTTTGAGGAGGAGGAGAAGCCGCATCCTTGCCCTGGTGAGCTTCGAGCACCTGGTTGGCCAGTGGCTCCTTGAATTTGGAGCCTAGGAAAGCCAGATCCTTACAGCAGGAGTTCGGTGCTTGAAAAGATTCAGTGGGGCGTACAGTTAGGTCTTGAAAAATACCAGACTGAGCAGTTTATACATGTTGTTTGGGTAAATGAGCAATGCGATGGGTTTTTTAAATTAGTTTACTTTATTGTGGTTTTTGGTTGTTGATGTTTTGTAGGCTCTTCAAAGAAATAAGTTTCTGGGACCTAGCCACACTGAATCTTACTCTTGGCCTCCCATAGCACGTGGCTGTGACGTGGTTGTCATTTCTCAGTGTGGAAATGACCCTTTGTTGTACCTTCCACCAGTGCTTACGATTTTGCAGACAGGGGGCTGCTACAAGTCATTACCAAGTAGAAACGGAGTAAGTTGAAGACCATTTTGTTTCACAACACAGTGGATTGAATGTTTATTGTAAGTCGCACACCTTCCCTTTGGTAAACTTCAGGTTGCATCACTCATTTGCTGTTCGTGCTGGCAGGACAGCCACTGCCCTGTGAGGAACCTTTCTCGTGTCACAGCCATTCTTCCCTCACACAGACTCTCCCCCGTGGCCCCCACTTCCGTGCCACCTGCTGGGTCAGAAGAGCCCTGGCTTGTCGAGACAAATATTTAGTTTATAGAAAGCACCTCACTGATTTGATATAATTGTCATGGCAACCCTGTGAGATGGTCAGGCCAGGTATTCTTTTCACCATTTTATAAGTGAGAACATTAAGTTCATGAAAAGTCACTGGGATGCGTTCTTTACAGCTGGCAAGTGAGACGAGGATGTGGGTTTTCTGTCATCTCGTCTCGTATTCTTTCAGATAACTTCAAGGTGCCCCCACACTGCCTTTTAAGCCTGTTTTGTTTCTCCCATGTGGAGGAGTTGGAAAATAGCAGAGAAGGTGATGGAGAGGAGAGAACTGGGGTGTGGGGACCAGATGATCGCAGGCGGTGACCTCTGCTTTGCTGGGCTGGGCCGTTGGGGGAGCCGGCATGCATAAGGCCTCTGCCTAGACCCTGGCCCCAAGGACACACAGGATGAGGTGAAAATTAGCAGTGCAAAAGATACTTAGAATTGCATTTTAGAAAAGATACTAGTTTAGTTTTCTAATCATGCTAGGTAGTTTAATGATTTTCCTTTGGAAATCTGCATTGGCTAAATTATTGTGTACTGATTCAGTAAAACAAAATGGATACAGTCATATCCCTCAGTTTGTTGGCCGTTGGCCCACGCTGATGAGATGCAGCTTGTGCGGAGACAGAGCCCTGGCTGGGCCAGGAAGGGGTGTCCACGTCTTCTCTCCTGTGTCCACTCTGCTTTCTCTGCATCTCTGTGGTCAGCCTGTTTTTAGGCCGAACACCTGGAAGCTGGCGCTCACCTGGAAAGCGGGGACTCATTCTTGTCTTCAGCAGATTGAAGGCAGGTGTCCAGGAAGGTGTCCGGCAGGCTGTGCACCTTGGGAGATGCCTGTGGGGTAGCGCAGGCAGAAAACGCAGTCTCCTGCGGAGGAGATGTTAACCTTTCTAAGGCCCCTCTCAGGAGGCAGTTAGTTCGCCCTGGTGTTTGGGAGCAGGAGCCCCAGAGTCAGACTGCCTGGCCGCAGACCCTGCTGCCACACCGTATTAGCTGTGCAGCCTCGGGCAACTGACTTCAGCTGCCTGCGCCTCACATGCCCCGCCGGGGAGTGAGGCAGTGAGAGGTCCTATCCCGTAGGAGGGCATTAAGGATGAACTGAACCCATCCTTGTGAAGTGCTTAGTTCAAGCCCTAGGAACATCTGAGTCAGTGTGTCTAAATCCATTTTAATACAGTTACAGATTTTCTGACCCATTTGTGATCGTAATGATGAGGATAAAAATTTATGTAGTGCTTACTCTGTACAAGAAGATGTTCTGCATGCTTCACAGGTACCGTGTTCGATTCCTGACTTTTGTCCAAAATAATGTGAATTTGTTTGTCTTTGCAGCCTCTGGCAGTCATCGTGTGTCCTGGGTGGAGAAAGGCCCAATTTATTTTTGAATTATTGGGAGAGTATAGCGTGTCCTCCAGGTCTCTTCATCCTATGGTGTTAACCATTGGGCTCCAGAAAGACGAAGCCAAAAATGTGAAGCTTCCAAGGGGTTGTAAGCATCCTTCCAAGCTGTTTGGTGTTCCCTACAGAACATGGTGGAGCCTGCCCGGGCGGCCTGGAGCTGCAGATGGTGCAGGACTGTGGCTGCAGCTGACGGTCACTGGTTCAGACTGCCCCCGTTAATTTCCGATGGGTGTAGGTGATAAAGGTTTGATTTTGGCTTACCTCTGTGAAAAAAAGAGAACACTGTGTGATTCCATTCTTTTATCAACTGTCTACTGAACACCTGCTGTTTGTTAGATGTTGACTAAAACCCTCCCTGTCTTTCAGGAGTGCAAAACTTGGTGGGGGCCCAGGTATTTAATCAGATAGTGAGAGAGGCTGTTAGCTGCGCAGGTACACTTCTGCCTTGCCCACCTGAGTGAGAAAAACAGTTTTGTTTTTCCTCACCCCAGGACATGAGAGAGGAAGGGTGGGGTGGGGGGAGAGAGAGAAACATTGATGTGAGAGAGAAACATCAATCGGTTGCCTCTAGTGAGCACCCTGACTGGGGATTGAACCCTCAACCTAGGCGGTATGTGGCCTGACTGGGAATCAGACCCACCACCTTTTGGTTATGGGATCGCACTCCAACCAGCTGAGCCACACAGGCCAGGGCATTTTCTGTTTTCTTAGAAGGCATTTATTTCTACAGAGTATCTGAGTCTTAGGAAAGGAAATGCTAGAAAAACCTGTGGGAAGTCTAAAATGTTAATGTTTTTTCTCTTAAAATCCAGGTGATGTAATTGTTACAACACCGCATAGCCTTGTGAGACTTCTCAAATGTCGAAGCTTGTTATTTCTTAGACTCTGCCACCTCATTTTGGACGAGGTGGAAGTATTGCTCTCTGAAGCCAGTGAGCAAGTAAGTATGGCGTCCACTTAGACGTCACTACTGCGCAGAAATAGGTACATAATTAAAGCCTTCACTGGTTTTTTCTTATTGTTATTCAGTTACAGTTTTTTGTCTTTTACTCCCGTCCCAGTCCACCCACCCCCAGTGCTCCCCACCTCCCTCCCATTTCCACTCCCCTTAGTTTTTGACCATGTGTCCTTTATACTTGTTCCTGTGACCCCTTCCCTTTTTCCCCTGAAATTCCCTCCCTTTTCCCCTCTGGTTACTGTCATCCTGTTTTCTGTTTCAATGTCTTTGGTTATATTTTGCTTGCTTGTTTGTTTTGTTGCTTAGGTTCCTGGTAAAGGTGCGATCATATGGTATTTGTTTTTTACCGCCTGGCTTATTTCACTTAGCATAATGCTTTCCAGTTCCATCCATGCTGTCACATAGGGTAGGAGCTCCTTTTTTCTTTTTGCTGCATAGAATTCCATTGTGTAAATGTACCATAGCTTTTTGATCTATTCATTTACTGATGGGCACCTAGGTTGCTTCCAGCACTTGGCTATTGTAAATTGTGCTGCCATGAACATTAGGGTGCACAGGTTCTTTTGGAATGGTGTTTCAGGGTTCTTGGGATATAATCCTAGCAGTGAAATTGCTGGGTCAAAAGGCAGTTCCATTTTTAGTTTTCTGAGAAAATTCCATACTGTTTTGAATAGTGGTTGTACCAGTCTGCAATCCCACCAACAGTGTACTAGGGTCCCCTTTTCTCCACAACCTCTCCAACACTTGTTGTTTGTTGCTTTGTTTATGATGGCCATTGTGACCGGTGTAAAGTGGTATCTCATTGTGGTTTTAATTTGCATTTCTCTGATGGCTAGCGATATTGAGCATCTTTTCATGTGTCTCTGAATCCTCTGTATGTCCTCCTTGGAGAAATGCCTGTCCGAGTCCTTTGCCCATTTTTTAACTGGGTTGCTTGTCTTCTTGGAGTGGAGTCGTGTAAGTTCTTTGTATATTTTGGAGATTAAACCCTTGTCTGAGGTATCATTGGCAAATATGTTTTCCCATATAGTTGATTCTGTTTTTATTTTAATGCTGTTTTGTTTAGCTGTGCAGAAGCTTTTTATTTTGATGAGATCCCATTTGTTTATTCTTTCCTTTATATCCCCCTTGCTCTGGGGGACATACCAGTAAAAATGTTGCTGTGTGAGATATCTGAGATTTTCCTGCCTGTGTTCTCCTCTAGGATTTTAATGGTGTCACGGCTTATATTTAAGTCTTTTATCCATCTTGAATTTATTTTTGTGTATGGTGTAAGTTGGTGCTCGAGTTTCATTTTT
>PVKM010045590.1:0-11933 GCA_004027735.1 Carollia perspicillata
CTAGACTGCCCGTCTCCAACTAGATATTTGCGTTTCTTCTTTAGATGTTAACTCAAACATCAGTACCCCAGAAAGTCTTTTTTAAAACTGCTTTAGAGTGTTTTCTCTGTAAGGCACTAATTATAGTTTATAATTATAGATTCATTTTTGTGATTCTGATTTGTGTGTCCTTACCACACTGTGTTTTTGTTCATCATCCCCTGAGGAGTCTCCTTGGCCTTTACATAATGCAGGGAATAAACACACATATTCCAAGAGGTAAAAGGTGTTACTTAAATTATTGATCAGAAATATCTGCGAGCCCTAAGTCCAGCCTAGCTAAACAGCTTGATATACTTCATCACGTCTCAGCAATACTTACATCACACTTCAAAGCAAAACCTACATAAACTGTATAGAGAGCAATGGTAATAGAAATGCTTTAATTGAAAAAATAAGAACAGATTTGTATGTCTGTGGCTTCACGCATCTTTACCCATACCCTAAATTTAAAATTGTAGTTTCAAAGAGGAAAGCGTCAAAGATGGATGGCTAGTGGCAGAATATTTAAATGGCTTCAGTAAGCCATTAAATGGAAGCTGGGAATAATATTTTGATTGATTCAGCACAACAAACCAATTGCACTGATATGCTTCTAAATTGCTACTATTATGATCTTTAGTAATTGTGTAGTATAAATTATTTGTCAATCAAGCACTCAAAATACCACGTGAGCTCAACAAAATTAGGCTAGATATGATAATTATGTGAAAGTGTGATTATTACATAAAAATGAACATGAGGTTTATATCAATTTTGTGGTTCTATGTGGACATCTTGGTCTTTACATACTGCACTAATAATTATTCCATTACTTTAAGATTCCTTTAGAGGGAATGTGTTAAGGAATCTTAACACATACCTTAACTCACATTACATTTCTATATCTGAGCTGAAGAAAAGCATGAGATTGGGTTTAGATTTTTTTTAAACCCATTGTTTTACTGGTTTCAATTTCCAATCACAATTTCTCTAATTGGAAATGTCCTGATATGGTTGCCAGAGAATGGTGAAACTTTACGGAGTTCTTCTCATGGTCTTGGTAGGCAGACTTCCAGAAAAGACATACATACTAGGAAGCAAGAGAGATCATAGCAAATATTTTAAAGGAAAAGAGGTGTTTCTCTAGGCTCTGAAATACTTTCTTAAAACAGACATATTAACAGTCAAAGACAAGTGTCTTTCAAGCAGTTTGACCAAAAATTTCACCAGGTTTTTGTTTGGTCTCTGAAACACTGGTTTTCAATGACAGTCTTACCAGTTCATCTCTACGTAAAGTAGGAAATGCCCTCTTTCCTGTACCCATGGCATTCCACATCTAGATAGTTCCCACACCAGAACAGACCCTCAGTGAACACAAAGTAAGAGATAGTATTTGGTTAAAGCAGGTATTTTGGTTCGAACCTGGTGTTCGTCTTTGTGGGAAAGCTGATCAGTCACAGACCTGCAGTGTTACGTCAGATGGAGTCGGTGCCTCGCTGCTCTTTCTGAGCAGTGAGGATCATTTGGAAATCGAATCTCCTAACACAATCAATGACTGTCATTTATCTTCCCAAGGCACATTTGACTAATCAGATTCCTCATTTTCCTCTAGCCTGACTTTCAACCATGCTTCCTATTAAGATAGAGGAGAAACACAGAGCTCTCCTTTCAACTGCTTTCCATACAATTAACATCAAAGAGAAATAAGTGACTCAGAGTCACAGATAAAAAATTAGCCAATTATATACTGAAACAGGGACAAACAATCATGTCAATAAAATCGACTGGCACAAGAAGCCAGACCCATAAAACTGGGACATTTGGCAAAATGTAAGACTGCAGAATCTCATTCTCCTTCCAGTCTGTCACCCACAACTGGACAAATGGACAATGGATAATGGAGACTTAAAAAAAAGGCGTCATAGCTCTGGCGGGGGTCATTCAGGGCCAATTTATCCAGCAGGGTATGAGTTTGCGGAATGAGCAAAAAGCACTTCCTTTTTTTCCCTAAGCAAAACTTCACATAGAGGCATTAACTTAGCAGCCCTTGGGACAGATGAATGTTATTTTTCAGACATAATTCTTTTTTTCCCTGGCATATAATTTGGAGGGGAAGAGAGCCATCAGTTTAAAAATTCAAATACTTAAATCTTTGAACACTGTTTGCCAGACACTAAGAATGAATGGCTTGATTCAAGGTCATGCCCCTGTGCAATGAAACGACTAGCCAGAAGCATCCCTGAGCCAGCCGCTACACACTCATTACAGGGCAACATTCCGAGTGGTCGGGGCACCTGATGCACATCCATCTGGATTGAGCACACAGGCCAGGGGATCCAAAGTGGTGGGTTCTGTTGCTCCGTGGTGTTTTCATTCTAGTTGATTAGACACACCTTCAATTCTTACCAGTTTACAGATAGAGATGCTCAGTGCATTGCAATTTGCAGTGATATTATTAAGGGACTAGAAAGTGAGCTGTGGTTGGTTATCTGAAGCCTATGTGGCATAGATAGTCAGCTAGAAGCCCTGTTACCCCTTGTGTCTGAATCCCCCACCCAGGAGAAACTTAGGTGCTTAGAGAGGTCTATTAACTATTTAAGGCTACTTAGAATACCATTTAATGCATTACTGCTACAGTAATGTACTCTTACCGTTACAAAGGAACAGAATGGCCATTTATGTTGGAGATGGAGAAATGCCACACTAGTGTGGCCTCTGACATCCTCCTAACCTTCTTGAGTCTGGCCATTTCAGAGGGGATTGGCCCATATCTATTGTCAAGTGTGGGGCCGGGAGAGGGCTTGCTCTTATCTAGGATATAAATTTGTACTCTTATAATTACAGTATTTTTTAAAAGTCCATCATCCCAACATTCATAGCAGCACAATTTACAATAGCCAAGTGAAACAACCTAAGTGCCCATCAGTAAATGAGCTGATCAAAAAACTGTGGTACATTTACATAATGGAATACTATGCAGCAGAAAGAAAGAAGGAACTAAAGAGCATCATGCTAAGTGAGATAAGCCAGGTGGTAAAGGACAAATATCATATGATCTCACATGTAAGTGGAACCTAATCAACAAAACAAACAAACAAGCAAAATATACACAGAGACATTGAAATAAAGAACAAACTGACAGTAACCAGAGGGGCAGGGGAGGGGGAAATTGGGGACAGAAGGGGAAGTGTTGTCAAGGAACATGTATAAAGGGCACATGGACAAAGCCAAAGTGGGGTAGGATGGAGGCTGGGAGGTGGGGGCAGGTGGGGTGGGGGAAAGTGGTGGCAGGAAAATGCAGACAGCTGTACATGGACAACAATAATAAATAATAAATAAACAAACAAAAAAATAAACAAATGCTAAAAAATCCCACAAAAATGAAGAAAATAAATAAAAGCCCAAAGGCTGAGAGTAAATTTGTAATAACCAAAAATGGTTTGGACATCGTTTCTGAAAGCATCATTTGCTCTTTTTGCTTGTCATTAGGTTTATTTCTTTTCCTCTAAGACCAGAATTTTATTGGTAAAAAATTGCCCTTATCTGTGAAGACAAGAGATGTGGGAGAGATGCAGTGCCCCTTGTCCTGTGTCCTTTGAGATCAGACAGTTTCCTTGCCCAGTGTCCAGAGGGCCAGCTGTGGAACATGGGGGATGGGCTAGGTAACCCGCCAGGTCAGGCCAGTGCCCACAACTGCCGAGCGAAGATGAGGAAATGAATCATGCTTTGTGATATCCATGTGAAGGTCTGATGACCAGGGAGAGTAGCAGTAGCTGGAGTTGAATAGAAATGTCTTTGAATTTTTAATTTTCATATTATATAACAGATTCCTGACCCCATTCATAAAGTTTAGACTAAGATTTCTCTCTTCTTAAAGACAACAGGCCTCTATTACATGAGTTGAAAACAAAAATCCCAAGATGGGCTAATTCGAATCCTCAGCAATTTCCTTTTCAGTTTTTTAAAAAAATATTTCCCTCTTTATACCACTGACCAAGCTTAAGTCCACTGGACTTGACAGAACTCCCCTGCCTGTGAGTGATTTTGAGGACAACTACAAGCCCACTGTAGGGAGTCGGGTCACCTCTTTCAAAGGTGTTTCCTGGGCTGACTTGCCAGGCCAGGTGGCGCATGGAGTCTTTGATCAGAACATGGATAACAGTCCTTGGGGTGGTTGTGGGGGCCATTTCCCTCCAGCATGTTTGACGAGTGTCATCATGGCAGGCACGCTGAGTCCAAGCAGTGCCCACCTGAGCAGAAAGAAGACTAGTTTCAGAGAGGTGGCCCAAAGCAGGGTACCAAGTATTGAAATAAGTTTCTGTTTAAGCTTCCCAGCAGTCCTTTTGGTGAACACTGACTAAGGGTAACAGTGCGGGTGGAGGGAGGAACGGTGTGGAGAGAAATGCTTATCATCCCCACCTCCAAGTTTTAAAATAAATTAATAGACTTTCTTTTCTTAGAGCAGTTTCAGGTTTAGAGAAAAGTGAGTGGAAAGAATGGGCGGTTTTCATGTACACCCTCACCTCCTTGCACTCTCCCTTTTCCCTACTGATAACATCTTTGTGTTGGGGGTGTATTTGTTATAATTAACAGGCCAATATTGATACATGATTATTAAAGTCCATCGGTCCACTCTTGGTGATGCATGTTCTATGAGTACATTCAGTACCCACTCTGACAAATGTGCAATGACATGTCTCCAGCACAACAGTACCATACAGAATAGTGTCACTGCCCCCCAAATCCTCTGTGCTCTGTCTATTCGTTGCTCCCATCCTCCAGCCCTGGGCAGCCACTGATCTCTTTGCCATCTCTGTAGTTTTCCCTTTTCCAGAATGTGGTGTAATGGAAATCCTACAATATGTACCATTTTCAGATTGGCTTCTTTCACTTAATCATATGCATTGAGCTTTTCTCCATGTCCTTTTGTGGCTTGATAGCTCATTTCTTTCTATTGCTGAATAATATGCCATAGTCTGTCTATCCATTCACCTAGTAAAGGACATCTCAGTTGCTTCCAAGGTTTGGCAATTATGAAAAAAGTGCTATAAACATTCATGTGCACGTGTTTGAGTTGATAAAAATTTTCTTTCTATCTTTTAGTGTGGAAATTTAATTTGAGGGGCATGCAGCCTGGGCCCAGATTCATATACCTCGTAGGTCAAGGAATAAAGACAGGCGAGACGACCACACACCCCAGAGGCAGCACCTTGCTGGGCATTGCAGTTGTTGGGTGAATAGTGCCTGGGGAACAACGGAGTGACCCAGGAAACAGGCTCACTTTGGGCACCGTGGGCTGAATTTTGTCCACCAAAGCTCATATGTTGAAGACTTAACCCACAATGTGATTGTATTTGGAGAAGGATCCTTTAAGGATATAACTAAAGTTAAATAAGGTCATAAAAGTGGGTCCCTAGTCTGTTAGGACTCGTGTCCTCATACGAAGAGGAAGAAACCACATGCAGAGAAAGGTCATGTAAGGACATAGTGAGAAAGTTGCCCTCTGCAATCCAGGAAGAGGGGGCTTACCAGAAACCAACCCTGGAAACCTGACCTTGGACTTTCAGCCTGTAGAATTTTGAAAATAAAGTTTTGTTGTTTAAGCCATTCAGCTTGGTGGTTTGTCATAGCAACCCAAGCAAACTAATACATGAGGTCTCTCCTCTTTGGTATGGTTGGGCAGGTTAAGGCAAAGAGGTCAGAGAGGAGGCTTTGTCTGTCCTGGCCTCCCCGCAACCCCAACCCGCCGTGGGTTTGCTCTGCTCAGATATGACTTCCTCCTACTGCAGTAGGTGCCAAAAGGTGTCTGATGACTCATCTCAGATTATTTCCTTGGAGTTAACTTGTAGATGCAAAATTCCTAAAGGTGGAATTTCTGGGTTAAAGGGTATATTCAGTTTCAAGCATTGTTAGGTGTTGTCCAATTACCATCAATGTCCATTCACATATTTTTAGTTTTTAGAAGTATTTATTTTACCAATGCTGGCTATTATTACTATAAAAGAACAAAAGTAAAAAAAATTAATTTCATAGCAAGAAAACTTTGTTAATTTCAAACTAAGCACATCTAACAGCTTTTAAAATTTGTATTTATTTGAAATTATTAAATTAAAGTATTTTTATATTTTTGTGGTCATTCTTTTTTCCTTCATGACTAGCAATTCATATATTTTATTCCTTTTATAGACTATGTGCTCATATTTTCTTAAGTTAAAAGAAACCTTTATATATTGAGACTAATTGTATCTGCCACATGAATTACATGTTTTCCACGACTTTTTCTTTTGACAGTTAATGGTGTTTAGGTATTTTTCATATTCAAATCTTTTAATTTTTATGTTACTACCATATATTTGATATATTCATTTTTGGTTTCTGCTTTAGCATTACATGCAGACATCCTCATCCACAGCAAGGTTAAATATATAGTTTTCTATATTTTTATCTAGTAGTTTGCTGTTTTGATTTTTGCAGTTTTATCTTTAACAATATGTGTGCCTAAAGGACTCTTTTGAATATTTTAAAAGAAGTGTGAACCAACTTCCTTCTCTCTGACACTTACCTCTATTTTTCACTGACTTTTTGAGAAAATTCCAACTGAATTTGAAGATTTTCCATCAATTGAGGTCAAGAAAAGAGAGCTACAAAGAGAAGAAAAAAAGACAAAAGGAGATAAAGGGAACTTTTTTTGGTTTAAAACAACAAGTAGAAAAATAACTTTAGTTTTTCTCTCTTCTAAATGAGCACGTTGGACAGGGTGACCTGTGGGGCTCTCCTCCGGCTCAACCTCATAAGATCTGAGGGTCCCGAGGGCCAACCCCCTCTCTCATCTCCTCCTTCTAAAAGGAGACTAGTGCGCACTAAATAACCGTAAGCTGAAGGGACTTTTAAACTCAGGAAATCCTGGAACTGGAAAGGATCTTCAAGAACTCTTATCCTCCATCAGATCATGTTGCTGATAAGGCCACTGAGTCCAGGAGATATTAATGGTTCTACCCACGGTCCACAACTGGTCAGCTACAGAGCCCGCCCGGGGCTCAGCCCCAAGTCGGCAGGCTGCTTTCCCCTCACTCCTACTCTGGCCATCTCTTCATTTTCTCTTGCTTTTCATTTTTTGTCACTTCTTTCAGTATAAAGTTTATTTCACTCATCATAATCGGTCCCATCCAGTGGATGTGACACTGTTTGACAGTGAAAGCTGAGAAAGGAGGTGGCTTACACTGGGAAAAATGTAGTGGATAGAATCTCTCTGTTAGGAAATTTGTCATTGAAGGCCACTATGTGCCTTAGTGCCCCTCAGGCACTTTAAAATATTTTCCCCTGAGAGCTGAGAGATCTTTCCATGTCTCTTCCGAGAATCTGATTGCAGCCAAAGCAGCAGACTCTTCCATTTTTGCCTAAAAGCAATGAAATGATTACCTATGTCCTTAATTTAAATTCTCACTGACAGCTCAGATGCTGTTGCAGCTGGAGGAGGCGAGCTGACCTTCACATCTATTGTCAGTGTAGAGACAAGGGGGAATTTTATTGACCAGGGAGGATAATATGCATTAGGGAAGCCAAGCAAGGATGCTCTGACCTATTGGAATATAGTGCAGGGTCAAAGGGCACAAGATTAGAGCTCTGTGGCATCATTAGCGTAAATGCCAATTTTGTCCCTTTGTGTGCTCTGCTGCAGCACTCGCCTGTCCGTACCCTGGGGACCAGCAAGAGTCTCTTTTAGCAGCTCTTTGCTTATCTGTGGTATTGAGAAAAGCCTGCTGCCAGCCTCTTGGGGCTGCCTCTTGAAAAAAAGGAAAACAACCAATTGCAACATCACGGATCCCAGAAATTCCATCTGCATATTTTCAGAGCCTCGGGTACATTGGGTCACTCCTTAGGGGAACCATTTACTGTATTTGCCTTTAGAAATGAACCCTCAGAAATCACTCAAGGGAATGCCCAATAAACAATTCTGCTTTCTTTTTTTCCCCCTTCCATTCCCCTGCTAAGTGTCTCTGAAAAGCTCCTCCCTGGGGACGCTCGTTCTTGGTGATATCAGGCCCTAGTCATGCATTAGACTGCTGGCTATTTTTTTTGTTTATTTCTTCCCTCGCTTTCCATGTATGCGAGAGTTATGAGCTCATCAGAGGTCCTGGGAACCCACTGTCTTAGGGGCCACAGCGCTGTTCTCAGTGGCAAGCGCTGGCCTATGTGATTGACATCTCTTTTCTTATTAGGGAGGTATTACTAGTGTCCCCACTTGACAAACGAAGAAACTGAGGCACAACGAAAGTTAAGTAACTTCCCAAGGGGACAGAGCCAGTTGTAATGTGAACCCAGACATTTTGACTCTCAAGTTCATGCCCTTAATCACTGCCCTTTTCACCAGAAATCTCTCCCCACTTCCACCCTTCCTTCTTTTTTCCTTTCTCATTTTTTTTGTTTGTTTGTTTACAAATCTTTAAAAAGGTGAGAAACCGCTCTCAGCTCTAGGGCCATAAAAAGTTTGCCGACTCCTGTACCAATCTAAACCATGGGTTTTAATCACATCACTAAGACTATTTTAATTGCAACTACTAGAAAGCCTAGACTAAAATGGCCTAAGGGTCGGGGAGAGGCGTAGGTGGAGGTGGCAGAGAGTATAGGGGAGATAAATGGTAATGGGAAAGATGCAATAAAAATAATATAAAAAATAAAATGGCTTAAGTAAAGGGAAAGGAGTAAAGGGAAAGGACTGGCTCATGTCACTGAAAAACCCAGGAGAATCTCGGGTGTTGGGTAGGACTCGAGCCGAGGTTTACAACTTCCTCCCCAAAGCTCCGTGTCCCCACTTCTCTTTGCTCTACCCTCATCAGTGGGTGAGTTTGACCCCCATGTAGCTTCACTCATTGCAGCAGAAATGCGTAGTCCTAACCACTGCCTCTTTGCCCCACATCATAGAAATCTCTTCCAGCAACTTTCTGGAGGATGGAAAAAGCTTCTTTCTCAATAGCTCCAAGCCAACATCTCACATCTGATAGGCTCATACTGAATGGCATGGTCATCTATGAACCAGTAACTGTAGCCCAAGAATGGACTTTTCTTACTATCTTAATCTAATGTCACCTAAATATCGTAGAGTACAGGAGAGGGTTGGTTTTCCCACTGGAAATACAGACCCTTGCTATGCAGAGAGTGGCCCACGGAGCAACGGCAGCAGCAGCAGCGGTGGCGGCAGGGAGACATGCAGTCTCAGGTCCCACCCCAGACCTACTAAATCAGAATTGGTGTTTTCACAGGACCCCCAGACGACTCCTCTATGCATCCAAGTCTGAAATGCACTGATTACTAAGAGTGGAAGGGATGCTGAGCAGTAGCAACAGGTGACTGCTACACAAGTATTTTGTTATGGCATTAAATTGATTCTGGTTGCCTTTTCCATTGAGGAAATGACAAAAATGAGTTGAGCAATTATCATTAATCGGTTTGAATGTTTACAAGGACAAATAAGAAATATCCAACTCCACAGGCTTAAAGAATAGGGGAGAGAATTAGTAGAAGAAAATGTTACAACATAGGGTAGTTATTGGGCTGTTAATTCTTTCTAAAACCTCTCCTTAAAGATTCAGCGGTTCTCTCCTCACATTTCAATGGCAGTGTCTGGCACCCATGCCTACCTCTAAACACATCTCTCCAATTGCTTGGCAATTCAGGGTTTATCTCAGATGAGATTCCTGAGAAGAAGGAGTAAATGCCATAACCAAATCAGGTCCCCATGAGTCAGCAAGAAGGAAAAGCCACTGATACCCAGGGACCAGCTAAAGCATCTTTGGTGTAGTTGTAGGACTTCTTAAGGTTGCTGCTGCTTATGCCAGTACTTATGTTAGTACACTTCGTTTCTCCTTAAGCAGTTGTTATGTTAAAGCTCTGCCTTAAAGTAATTAACGTTATTTGTTTATGTATCTTGTTTTTTTTAAATGAAGCAAAGACAATTTTTAATAAGAAGATAGCTTCAAAATATTTCACAATGAGACTTTGGATTACACCTAACAAAAAGCAAAATAAATTTAAAAAGACACTTGACATAATCCCTTCTGAAAAGGCCTTGTTTGATTTGTGTTGGGCCACACAACTTCCTTTTCCAAGGCCTACAGCTGGGGGTCAGACTGTCTGTATCAACCAGAATCACTAGAGTTTTTGGCATCCTCTGCATTAAGCCCTGGGGTACACATTTAAATGGTCATATTTGGTCTGCTTCACAATGACGTTCCTCTGCAAGGAAGGAAAAATAGAGTATGTGGTTGGTGTGAAAAAGTAAAACCAGATACACTTGCCAGTGGGCAGGAGAAAGAGAAAGTCAGGGGCGTTTTCACACTTAGATTTGTTTTCCTTCATTAAGGCAAAATAGCAAAATCATTCTCAGTTTCCTAAGAACAAGGACCAGCGCCGGGATGAATGAGAAGGCAGTTAATTATGCCCAATGCTGTGTTAATCTCCTGTGGATGATGTGAGTGTTTGTTAGAAAAGGGGGGACGATCCCAGGACCCCAGGGGCCTGCAGCCAGTGAATGGCTCCCCTCTCTACGGGGATCTGTTTAATAAGGGGCCCTCCAGCTGCCCTTGGCCCCCCGCCTTGTGGCCCTCTAGTCTGTTGTAGTAGGGGGCAGTGGGTGGTTTTGCACTGGCTTTATTTGGTGGCTGAATGGATTGTTTCCTCGGGATTTCTTTTGTTCCCAGTGTATTAGCAATGGCCCGTGCAGAAAGGAGTTTGGGACAAGTGCAGATGCTGGAGGGAGGTTATGTAACAGATTTCACAGGCTTCGGAATGCTCATGCTGGCACTTGACCAGTCACCAGTAGCTTTTACTCTTACAGCCTTGGTTGTTTTTGAACATTCTTCTTGGATTTTACAACAGAAGCAGCATTTGCTGTAACTGAAAGTCCTATAGCTTCCAAGCCCTATGTCGGGCCCTTAAAATGCTATAGCTCATTTACAGTGCTTTCAGTCACCCTTGGCAACGTGTGCTATTATTTTTATTCGAAATAGGAGCAACTGAGGCTTAGAATGAGAGGTTGTGGTTTGCTCATAGTGATAGGTCCAGAGTTAAAACACTGCTCTAATGTACACTGGAGCTCTGATACCTGGGGGTTGTGCTCCTTACTCCCCAAGGCTCCTCCCTGTTTTCTGGGGCCAGGTGGCAGCCTGCTGCGTTGGAGAGAGTGCAGAGCCCAGGCACAGAGTCCAAAGGCTTGGAAACCATAGGCTCACAGAGTGCCCTTCGGGTGGTTGTCCCAGAAGCAAACCAGGAGACATCGCCCTCACTTCTGTGCCCCAAGCCCTCAGGCTATTATCTGGGGTGGGTTCCTGCTTCCCCAGGACGAAGACGGTTATCCATTACTGCATTCCCAGAAGCTGGCAGTGTCTAACATGTGGCCGAAAAGCACCAACTGCATCTGAATGGATAGAGAGGGGTGGCGAGGAGCACAGCCAAGAAGCAGGTCTCCCTGTCTCTTTCTTTTTTTTTTTTTAAAGAGCCACAGCCTATTATTTTCAGCCTGAACCTCAAAATTTAAATTTCTGCTGTGTGACACTGAGGAAGGTACTAAACACCTCTGAGTTTTAACAGATAGTGCCAGTTATGCGGTTGTGTTTGCTTAGAGGATTAAATACAATGAGACAAAGAATATAAATTGTTTAGCTCAGGCTCTGGACGGGGCAAGCTTTTGATAAATGGTAGCTATCATCATCATAATAGCATTTTGCCAATGTTGGAAATAGTATTTCAGGTGTATTTCTTTTCATATATATATATGAAAGTTTATTTCAAAAATCACAAAGGTAGGAAAAGTGAACCATACATAAAAAGGGGTCACAAAACAAGTTATAGAGGCAAAAGAAGGGGAAAGAAGAGTACAGGTAACCTGTCTGGGAGGAAGGAGCAGGGGTGCGGGA
>PVKM010045591.1:0-11920 GCA_004027735.1 Carollia perspicillata
TTGTATATTGCCTTTTTCTTCTTTGCACTCACCCCAGGGTACATACATGGCGGGCATTCAAGACATGTTCATTGAAGGAGAGTGTGTTTATGACTCCAGTCTGTTCTTCAGTGTACAAGGCAACTAAATTGGCTCAGCTAACCTGTAAACCTGTAAACTTTTCAATATCAGTCTCCTTTGCTCTCATTTAACGAGACTTTATTTTTTATTTTTTAAATATTTTATTTATTAATTTTTAGAGAGAGGGGATGGGAAGGAGAGAGTGTGGGAGAGAAACATCAGTGTGTGGTTGTCTCATGTGTCCCCTACTGGGGACCCGGCCTACAACCCTGGCATATGCCCTGCCGGGAATCGAACCAGCGACTCTTTGCTTCACAGGCCCGTGCTCAATCCACTGAGCTACACCAGTCAGGGCTCCTTTGCTCTCATTTAATGAGACTTTATAATCATATTGCAAATATACACATATACGCACATAAGGTTTGTCTGGAAAAAGTCCAGCCATTGTTAATATAATGAGAATGGTTTGTGTGACATTGGTGTAACCTGGCAGCCAAGGAGAGTGGACTGGAATGCACATGTGTGAACAATGACAGCTTCACTGTACTAGTCAGTGGGGGTGGTAGATGCCATTGACTGAGCATGTGTACTGTGTGGCCATCACATTAAAAATGACTGAGTGAGTAGAGCAACGAATCTGCATCAAATTTTGTGTTAAGTTTGAACATTCCTCCACGGAAACTATTTGGATGATTCAGAAGGTCACAGCTATGAGCAACTGGTAATTGGCAGCTTCATCACAACAACACGCCAGTTCATGCCTCATGGCTCGTGTAGAGTTTTCTGGTGAAACATCCAATCACCCAGATGACTCAGCCCCCTACAGCCCAGATTTGGCGCCCTGAAACTTCTGCCTTTTCCCAAAACTAAAATCACCTTTGAAAGGGACGACATTTCGGGCCATTGCTAAGATTCAGGAAAATATGACAGGACAGCTAACGGTGATTGGAAGAACTATGTGAGGTCCCAAGGTGCCTACTTTGAAGGGGACTGGGACATCACTGTCCTATGTACAATGTTTCTTATGTCTTGTATCTTCAATAAATGTCTCTATTTTTCATATCACATGTCTGGATACCTTCTGCACAGACCTCTGTACACAAATATGTGTATGTACATATGTGTGTGTCCCCAAATCTTAACATTCTTGAGGAAATCTGATTAAAAGTGTTAAGTTTATCACATTCCAGGTCTTCTGACCAAGTTGTTTCAGAGACCTCATACATTGTGTTTAAAAATTGTCCATTGCGCAAACAACTACAATTTAAAATGCATATAACCCTATCCTTTCATCAAACTATGTTGCTATATACTTTCTAGATCTTTTCTATAGTTTTCATTGTTGCCATCATAGAAAAGATTTGTGTTCTTTTTCATCGATCATCATGTCATTCTCCTTGTCACTATATAGACTACCTTACTAGAATTTTAAATGATGGCTTGTATGCCAATTAAGTTGATTTGCTGTCATTTTATAGCTCTCCGTCATTGGACATGGGTGGTTCCGTCCTGCATTCTTGTAGGTGGGCACACAGTGAAGTGCTGCCTCACTTCCCAGTCACCCACTATAATCCCACCTCTAGTCCCCTCCGTCCATTGAAACAGCTCTAGCTAAGGTGAGCGGTGGTCCTCTCCTTATCAGCACCTTCTGTTCTTACCTTAACTGACTGCAGAGTTGCTTGTTGTTGGCTATTCTACCCTCCTTGAAATTTGTTCTTCCCTCGACTTCTTGGACACTTGGCTCCTGTGGGTGTTTGCCCCCTTTCTGGCAGCTTCTCTTTGGCGTCTGTTGTGGGGACTTGAGCTTCCTCCCTAAGTGTCGGCATTCCCAAGGATTCGTCCTATCCTACTCCTCTCCAGCTTCAATTTACAGGGTGTCTCTGAACACAGGCGCACCTCGTTTCATTGCCCTGCACTTTATTGTGCTTCACAGATGTATTTTTAAAGCAAGACACTCCACCAGCAAAAGGATTAGGACTTGCTTTATTGCACTACTCCTTTTATTTTCGTGGCCTGGGACTGAACCTGCAATAGCTCTGAGGTGTGTCTGTGGTTCCGTTTCCTTTTATCACTTCAGCTCTCTTTCTTTCTTTAAAAATATTTTTTATTGAATTTATTGGGGTGACATTGACCAGTAAAATCATGTGAGTCTCATACACATATAATTCCATAACACATCATCTGTACACTGCATTGTGCGTTGGCCACCTAGGTCAAGTCTCCCTCTGTCCTCATTTATCCTCCCTTTACCCCCTTGCCCCTGCCCCCCAGCCACCACCCCCTGCAGTCACAGTATTGTTGTCTGTGTACAGGAGTTTGTTTGCTTAATCCCTGTACCTTTTTCATCCAGCCACCAAAACCCCTCCCTTCTGACAGCTGTCAGTCTGTTCTCTGTATCTGTGTTCTGTTTCTAGTTAGTTTGTTTGTTTATTAAATTCCACATATGAGTGAAACATACGGTACTTGTCTCTCTCTGACTGGCTTATTTCACCTAGCATAATACTCTCCAGGTCTATCCATGCTGTCACAAATGGTAAGATTGCCTTCTGTTTTACAGCCAGGTAATATTCCATTGTGTGAATGCACCACAGCTTTTTTATCTGCTCATCTACTGACGGGTACTTGGGCTGCCTCCAAATCTTGGCTATTGTAATGTTGCAGTGAACATGGGGGTGCATATATTCTTTAGAATTAGTGTTTTGCGTTTCTTTGGTTATATTCCCAAAAGTGGAATTGCCAGTTCATAAGGCCATTCCATGTTTAATTTTTTGAGGAAACTCCATCCTCTTTTCCACACTGGCTGCACCAATCTACATTTCCACCAACAGTGCATGAGGGTTCCCTTTTCTCCACATCCTCACCAACACTTGTCATTTGTGGATTTATTGAGGATAGCCATTCTGACAGGTGTGACGTGATATCACATTGTGGCTTTAATTTGCATTTCTCTGATGATTAGTGATGTTGAGCATCTTTTCATATGTCTATTGGCCATCTGTATTTCCTCTTTGGGGAGAAGTGTGTATTCAGATCCTTTTCCTATTTTTTAACTGTATTGCTTTTGTTGTTGTTGTTGTTGAGTCTTATTTTAAGTTCTTTATAAATTTTTGCTATTAACACCTTATCAGATGTATCATTGGTGAATATATTCTCCCATTTAGTGGGTTAACTTTTCATTTTGTTGATGGTTTCCTTTGCTGTGCAAAACCTTTTTAGGTTGATGTGTAGCCCCTTTTGTTTACATTTTCTTTTATTTCCCTTGCCTGAGATATATCAGACAAAATGTTGTTATAAGAAATGTCCAAGATTTTACTGCCTGTGTTTCCTCTAGGATTTTTATGGTTTTGAATCTTGCATTTAAGGCTTTAATCCATTTTGAGTTCATTCTTGTGTATGATATAAGAAGGCGGTTTAGTTTCATTCTTTCACACACATCTGTCCAATTTTCCCAACAGCATTTATTGACTGTCATTTCCCCATTGTATGTTCTTGCCTCCTTTGTCAAATGTTAATTCACCATAAAGGCATGGGATTATTTCTGGGCTCTTTATTCTGTTCCATTGATTCTTGTATCTATTTTTATGCCAGTGTCATGCTGTTTTGATTACTACGGCATTATAGTATAGTTTGATAATCAGGTAGTATGATTCCTCCAACTTTGTTCTTCTTTCTCAAAGAAGGTTTTTGTGGCTCCATATAAATTTTTGGATTATTTGTTCTAGTTCTGTGAGACTTCAGTTTTACTGACATATTGATAATTACCAAATCTGTTCCTCCATCTCAGATCTCTCTGTCCAAGTGCTCATAGTGCCTAGCACGTAGTAGCCACTTGGACATCTCCATAGCCCTGAATACTCCGTCGGTCCTTAATTAAATTCTTCATTCTTCCTCAAGCCCCTCCCAAGATCTGCTCCCACCCCTATGTTCACTATTTTGGTAAAAAGGCACTGTCACCTACCTAGTTAAGCCAGAAACCCGAGCGTTACCTTACACTCACTGTGCTCTTCCTTGTCTCATTTCTAATCAGGCAGTCATCCAGTCAGCTGATTATACTTCCTTAATTTCTGTTGAATTGCCCTTTTGTCTAACACTGTCTAACACATCACATCATCTCTTACCTGCATTCCCACATCAATGCTTTTTTTTTTTTTGCTGGTCTTGTCGTTCTTACTGACACCCTCCTCACAACTCCCCTCTGATAAACCCATCTTCCAAGAAGCTGACAGTGATCTGTATAAAATGCCAGTCTAATCTCATGTTCTGCTTTGTTCACCTCCTGGCCCCTCAAGAGCAAGTCCATGGTCTCTTCATGCCTTGTTTCTTCACTTGTTATTTATTCCCTTTACCTGGAAAGCTTTTCCCCCTCTTTTGGTCTCAAAAACTCATTCATGCCCATCCTTTAGAATAGTAACCCCGTCTCTAAAAAGCCTTCAGTAAACCCCATCCTCTTAGTCTGGGTGAAGAACCTCTTCTGAAAGCCCTCAGACCATCCTGAGCCTTCCAGGAATCTCACCACTTGCACAGTTCCTCCCTCCCTTCGGTTTTTGGTTATTTCCTGGTTGTCTACTGGAGGAGACTGAGCTCCCTCAGGTGAGAGCCTTTTATCAGGAGGTTCTGGCTTGACGGAAGGTGTTCAGTGATTTCTTGTTGGGTAGAAGTTCTTTGAAGAAACAACTTCTAGGAGTGGGGTTTAAATTTAAATGTGTGACTTTACATGGGAAAAATATAGCCTATAAATTGCTTCTCCAAAGAGTTGTATTGATTTATCTTGCCACTAGCAATGCTACTGTATCGATTGAATCGTGTGTTTTCAACAGCGATCCGAATTAGAACTATTGTTGTGCCAGGACATTGGTATTTCTACTATAGGAGTATTTCCGTATTTGGAGCAGTGTAGTTCATTAGGACTTTCTGCGACCATCGAGGATTCTGTAGCTACACTGTTCTCGTGCCAGCCATTAGCTGCATGTGGCTGCTGACTGAGCCCTGGAAATGGGACTATTGTGATTAAGAAACCGAATTTTTTATTTCCTTTAATTTTTGTTCACTTAAATTTAAATATCCACATGTGGCAAGTGGTCATCACATGGAACAGCTCAACTCTAGAAAGAAAAAAAAAGGAATAATTGGGCAGATGTAATTGCCACATTCTGGTTTCCCTTCTCTTTAAATGCTGGTGGTGTAATCTCATCACTAAGGTGTGACCAGTTCACAAATGCTGTCATTGTTATTATTAGTCAGCACCACCTAATTTTGGATACATCGTTTAAATGGTGCGTAGATGAGGAGAGTAACACCCTACACCAGGGAGACGACCCAAACGTGTGGTTCTGGGGACCTGAAGGAAACTGGGAAATGTCGTTCCCAGTGCTCTTGATTCAGAAGCGCGCACCTAGCTGCTGCAAAGCAGGCCAGCAGCCTGACACTTACCGGGAGGCATGTGTTGGACTTGTTTTCCCACTTAAACTGCCAAACTTGTTTGGCCGAGGCAGGAAGTGAAGCAACTTTTCAGGGAGAGAGCCCGACATCTGTATCCTATCAGACCCTTTACCTTTTACTTTCTGCGTGTGAGCCTGGGCGGAGGTTTGCTTTTCAGTTTAAGAGAAGAGCAGGGTGGGCCGCACTTTTTTCTCTTACAACGTGGTTTCCTTAGATTTCAAATCCAACGTTATATTTTTAATCAGCATACCTGTTTTGATTCTCCAAGTAATTTACATGCCCTTAAAATAAGGAAGCTTTTATTTATCTTGCACGATAGAGTTCTTTAATACGAATAAGTGTACTGAGCTCAATTACATGAATCCTGCCAATAAGTATTTGTGACCTACTGGTAGCCTTTAAAAGCTGATGCAGGGAGGGGAGTTTCAATCTCTTGGAGTTGTTGGAAATGTGTCAAAGACATAACCAGATGTATATTTTCTCAAAACTCATGTTTTACTTTTTAACACCAACATCTTATACCCTTGGAATTCGGGTAATCAGTTGTTGAGCAGAGAAATGTGGGGCAAAGTGAATGCCGTGTATGTGTTGGCTGGCAGGGCAGGCCTCACGTCGGGACAGAAAACTTTGGAGTTTCCCCAGTTCTTTCTTTCGCAAGAGAACTGAAGAGCTCCGTAAACCTCTCCAAAGTGTTGGTATAGGATGTCCATGCGACCTCCAGGTTAGCACCCACAGATAGCAGGCCACTCGCCAGCTCACCGCGGCACGAACAACTTGCAGCGCTTCCCGGGGCGCGCGCGCCTGGAGCTGGACCTGGGGCCCCTGTGCGCGCCGCGGAGCGAACCATCGGGCTGGCCGGGGGTGGGTAATTGTGCGGCCGTCGGGACAGCAGGACGCTAGGGCCGCGGGGTCACCTTGTGGCCGCCGCGGTCTCCCGCCGGCAGCCGGGAGTCGCGCGTGACGCCGCCTGCCGCCGGAGCCTTGGGGGCGCGGCGCGGATGAGCCTTCCCCCCGGCCGCGCGGGGGTGGTAGCGGCCCATTTGAGAATTTCCGGGGCCGCGCGGCCGGCACGGAGGCGCTGAGCTCTGCCGGGGGGCGGGCCTACTTCCCCACCGCGGGAGGAGGGACAAAGGGGTGGGTCCTCGCGGGCCAGCACCAGGACAGCAGGTCCGAGGACTGACCCGCAGCGTGGAGAAGGAGGAGGAGCGGGGCCCGCGCGGGACCCTCGCCGGAGATGCTAGTACGAGGAGATCGCGGGTTTCCACTCCGGCGGGAGCTGTCAGGTTGGCACCATGTAAGTGCCCTCTTGCATTAATTGGTTAGGAAAAGGGTCGCCACGAGTGAGCTTGGGAGCGCTTGTTTGGGCGTTCCTGATGTGCTGTAGGTAGCTGGGATTCTCCCAACCGGAGGAGGGGCTGAGGGCAGGGGGCGGTCAGGCTGGCCCTCCAGGGCTCCTGGATATTCATTCTTTCTCTCTTTCTCCCCCATCTCCCCCTCCCCGCCCCCGTTAAGTCACTTGGGTTTCAGATTAAGTCGCGAGTAGGGGAAACTGCCTTGCACTCTGTCCTGGGTCCCTGCTACCTTGGAGGCAGGCATCTCTTCAGCCTGTCTGTCGTTTGATGTGTGCCTTTGTGTGTTCCTTCTGCTTCAAACCACACTCTACTTTATCAAAGTTACAGGCATGTGTGCTTGAGACAAGCTGACAGCTCTTTAGAAACCGGGATCTTTATTTTCCCTTTAAATCCGCTGCCTCTGTAATATAGGTAAAAGTTGATTTCAGTGGGCAATGGAGATGGAGGTTTGGAAGAAACCACACAAAAAAGTAATGGATGCTTTCTACTCCGGCATTATCTTACCTGTCATTTAGTTCCTTTTCTTTTATGTCTTCATTTGTCAAGCTTCTGCCTTTACACAGTAGTTTATTTTAAGTTGTAAATAATCAGAGTTTTGACTACAGGGTGTTAACATTCTCAAAGTATGGACAAACTTGAGAAGCGAATGTTCCAGAGCTTAGTAATGGAATACAGCCTCCCACCTCTATTTTCGCTTCAGTTCAAAGACAACACTGCTTCCCTGGCAGCTCTCTGCCCTGAGTAATGGCTGTGGTTTCCCTGCGATTCTCAGCAGAGACTCTTCCCACCAAAGAAACTGCCCTGGTATCACACACTCCCATTCTCTGCCCTGGGGAATTTTAGCGGTGAGGGAGAGAGGAGGCCCTCTTCTGCAGGGCTGTCGGTGGTCTGGGCTGGGTGCCCTGACGGTCACTTTGGAGAACAGGTCTGCCTTTGTCAGGGTCACTCCCAGGAGAGACAGTCAGTGGGTAACATCTACATACACACCTGGGAAGGAAATGTTTTAAGTGAGAAATTAGTAAGAGTAATTGCCTTTGTAGCAAAGTGCCAGTTACTCTCTCACCTAAGAGAATGAAATTTGATTATTCAGTAAATTTTCATGAACAGCTTCACTTCAGTGTGGGGACAACAGATGCTAAGAGGGTGTCTCTGCCCCAGTCCTGCTGGGGAAGCATGCAAACAGCCAAGACAGATTAGAAATAAGGACAGGATGCTGGAGCTTTCCCTCTTTGGGAAGATGAGGGGCGGTTGCTTTACTAAGACAGTGGCTTTTGATGCGTTCTTTGAGTTCTTTCAGAGTGGATGCCAGAGATTGATGAAGGGGAATTTTCTTCCTTGAAATACTGCCTGCACCTTTTTTTTCAGGAGTGGGCAGCTAATACGTTCTAATAACTTAAATAAGGACCTACTGTGCGCCTCACTGTGACAGGTTACTGGATGAGTGGTACTCAATTTCGGCCTTGAAAAGAGTCTGTTAGACCTGAAAATCGAGGGCTGTGCTTTAAACTCTGCAGCCTGCTCTGCTGGAATACCTGTGGCTGAGAGAGGGAGTGTGCAGTACGCCCATCCTGGATGCACTCCCTAGGGATGCTTGCTGGTAAGACAAGGTGGCGTTTGAACAGATACCTGACGGTGTAAGCCACTATAAAAAATGGGGCTAACGATGCCCCCACTTCATAGGGCTGAGTGAGGACTGAACGAAACAATGTAGGGTGCCTGGCATGTGGTGGCTGGGTGCTGAGGAAGTGGTAGCTAGTAAGATGAACCAAAAACAGTGCTGAAAACTACGTAAGTGTTGGGTCCTGGGCCAATAAGGGATGTGGGATCTGGAAGTGGACATAGGGGGTAACAGCTGGGTGTCCAGGGTAAAGAGAGTTACTTACACTCTCTTGAAAGGCCTTGAATGCCGGCACGGGAACTTGAGGGATAAGAAGACCGTCATAGACACCGCTGTTGTGTTAATGACCCACCAGTTTCTTAGTAAACGCTCCACCCCACCCAGGGAATATTACTATTTTTGAGGCACTCATGTGCGTATGACCAATGAAATTTTACATCCCTCCTTGGGGAATTCCATTTGCTAGGACTTCTGCCTACATTTGTTTAACTTTTGATCTAGTTTTTTTGTACATCGACAGAAAGTCACAGGCCAGCCATTTGTCTTCTGCAGAAGTGCCTGGGAATGCAAAGGAGATGATAAACTTCCTCCAGTGGCTTTTGAGTTTGCAAAGGTTTTTTCTCCTGATGATTTTCTCAGCAGGAGGCAGATCATGTTCTTGAAACTAGGGCGGGGCCACTATGGTCCTGAGTACTGGTAGTTTAAAAAGTCATGCAGGTTTGGTTTGGGAGTGGCAGGAGGTGTGGGGTGTGGGCGTGCCCGGGGTGGGGTGAAGAGGTAGGAAGGGTTAGTAATCACTGCTGAAACTTTCAACATACTTCTACCAAGAATGTGAGCTGTCAAGAGAATTTTTCCTGCCTGATCCCTAAAAGAATTCCTGGTAAGGGGTTGTGGCCACAGATTGATTTATCTAGGTTGAAAGCTGACTTCCTATAAAAGGCTTCATTGATTAACTAGACCCTAAACAGTCATCAGGGGGTCAGAAACTGCTGGTCAGAAAGGCCTTGGGCTGACCAGCCTTTGTATTAAGAGACATTTTCCCTAGAAAATAGGGTGGGTGGGGCAGAATGATTCTCTCTCTTGATCCTAAATCCAAAGGTACTTGCGGGTCAGAAACAAAGGCTCAGAGGTCCTATTTAACACCCAATTGTGGGTTAAAAATGTCAGTGACTATGTTAACCTCTCCAACTTTAAAAAATAAATCTTCCCTAAATCTACTTAGCACCTACTTTACCCCCACAAGAATTTTTATGATGATCTTTGTTAGAAGATGCCTATATAGCTAGCACATTAATGAGGTTTTGAGGTGGTATTCTCATTAAACATTTTTTAAAGACCACGTAACAGCAGTGAAAATGTTATCAGATCACATTTGAAAAGTTATCAATCCCAACATCCAATACTGACAGTATCTAGTTCCAGTTTTTTATTGTCCTCATCTGAGGACATTTTTTTTCCCATTGCTTTTAGAGAGAGAAAAAGGGAGAGAAACATCCATGCCAGAGAGAAATATCAATCGGCTGCCTCCTGTACAGGCAGGTGCCCCAACCAGAGATTGAACCTGCAACCCAAGCATGTGCCCCAACCTGGAATCAAATCTGCAACCTTTTGGTTGCGGGACTGCGCTCCAACCAACTGAGCCACACCAGCCAGACCTAGTTCTAGTTTTAAAGGTTACCTAGGAAAGCGGCGATGAGGCCTGTACGCTGTTTACATTATTACAGGAGGGGCAGAGTTCTGAGTTGGAAAGTGCCTGTTCCCATTTTCTTAACTGAATTAGGAAGTGCTCTTCTCAGAATAGAACCTGGTGACTGACTGCTAGGGCCCCAGCAGACCTGCTAAGTGAAAGTGCTGGTTTCCTTTTGGCTTAGAAGTAACCAATGCCTCCATCATCCAACCAGCCAATGCATCCAAAGCTTCATCAGCCTCCATAACCTGTGAGCTCAGAAGAGAGACTAAGTACTGTCATATTGAAAAAATACCCAATATTTTTTTAAAGATTTTATTTATTTTTAGAGCGAGGAGGGAGGAAGAGGGAGAAAGAGAAGGATAGGAAACATTGATGTGAAAGAGAAACATCCATCTGATTGGTTGCCTCCTGAGTGCCCTTAGCCAGGGACCTGGACTGCAACCCAGGCATGTGCTCTGAGTGGGAGTCGAACTGGTGACCTTTCACTTTGCGGGACGACACCCATCCCATTGAGCCACACCAGTCAGGTCTATACCTAAGAATTTGATTAAGCATTTTCCCTGCCTCTTGCTGGCCCCCAAATAGTATTTTCCAGACAGACTTACAGGTGCTGCAGAGAAGGAGAGATCCTATTTTTCAACTACTGTGCATGAATATTGTACTTTGAGGATGAAGCTAGCCACCTAACTCATTTATTGCATGGATAGATTACTTGGAATGAGGCAAAAATAAGTATTAAGTAAAACAGTTGAATTTTTAAAAAATAGTCAATTATCAGGATGAGTGGTTTGAGAATAAGTCAAAAATTGTGAAGGCAGCCCTTCAAATATGAGACTTGGGAAATACTGCTTAAAATATGAGGTGACGTTTAGTTATGGAGAGCTAGGTAAACCTTGGTCTCACCGTCAGGAAAGTCAGGCACAGAAGGAATGGGCCAGAGAGCCAGGGCAGCTGAATTTGATAGACTTTATGCCTTCTCATGCATCTTGCTCTTATCCACTGAGCTCTCCTGGTGGTGCCGCAGACTTTGTGAAGCTGTTTAATGCCTGGTTCTCATTCCTTGCTCCACTTCCCACGAGCCATTGTGCAATGCTGAAGGTTTGCTGGTATGACATTTGTAGAATAGGATGAAAAGGGCACTGCTGACGGACGTCACTCTGTTATCAAGGGCATCTCGCTCGCCCTCCATCAATGCTCCAGGATGGAGAGGACCAGACAGCCTCATGTGCAAATGTATTTTACTTCAAAACGCAGCTTACAGTGGTCTGTAAAGTAGGCTTTACCCAGGATTGTCGTAGGAATTAGAAGTCTTGAGATAGGAAAAAAGTAACCCTACCTTGACCTAGAAAAATGAGCGATATGAAGTTCACCTGTGTAGATGTAACTAGGATAGAAATACTCAGTTTTTGTCACCCAATCCCTGACTGTGTTTGTACATGGACGCCAAATCCTAAGCCTTCCATTAGTAACTTGTACTTTAGTCATTTTCAATCAGTACAGATATTTGTTTAATGCCTCTGCCAGATGGTTAAAGTTAAATCAGGTCTTTAACCTTAAAAACATAATGAAACTCTCCCTCATCACTCATACAGCATTGTAAGTTGCAGAGCACAGCACGCTACATTAATTATCAGACTAATATTTTGCTAATTATAATGCTCATGGGTTATAGCTTCTATTTATGTGTCTTTCCCCCCAACCCTGTGTGCCTGTGTGTGTTTGGGGGCAAAGATTCAGGGTTGCAGGAATGATGCTGGTGGA
>PVKM010045592.1:0-11933 GCA_004027735.1 Carollia perspicillata
ACTGAGAGTGTCACACAAAGAGGGAGGGGAAGGAGAAGACGATGACTGAGGAATATCCAATAGCTTCCCACAGACATTTGGATGTGGTGGCCACAGGAGCAGAACCAGAGCCAAAGGCCGAGAATCTCAGAAAGAGAATCATTAGTTGACTAGGTAGAAGGCATTTCTGTTAGACATGTCCAAAGCTAACAAGCTGCCTCAGGATGGCATGAGTTTCCCATCTTGAGGGACAGTCAAGGAAACGTTTGTACGTAGAAGGCATACAGTGCCTTCTGGTCCCTCCCTGTACGGAGGTTCTGGGACACTTGATTGTTCAATTTTTAAAAAATACTCAATGGTAATTTAGGTTTCAGCTTGTGAAACAACTAATTTTTGTGAAAGTAGGCCATAAAACTCTCAGGTCATCACTGATGTCTCTGTTGAAAGTGTCAGGATCTACAAGGATCTTAGTTACTTGAAATGCTAACCATTCATTCACATCAGAAAGCATCGAGGTTGCAGAATGGTTCCATGCATGTCTCCCCCATCTCCCCCACCCCAAGAATGAGCTGGACAGCCATGGTTCCAAGGAATCGTATTTCAAGGGAGCAAAGGAAAGCAGTCCTTGCACAGCAGATATGACCTGAGCACCTAATGACAAGCTAGATGAACCTTAGGGACAGGTTCACCCAGCATCCAGGGGTTCAGATGACACAAGAGCATAAATGGCAGCAGTGGGCACAAATTGAGATAAGTCACCTTGGGGATGACTAAAAAAAATTAGAGGTGACCAACCAAAGCAAAGGGTGCACAGAAGCCGGTGTGACTCAGAAATGTTGGAGGGAGACAAGGAGGACACGCAGAGAGTGAGCGTGGGGGCCAGTGAGTGAGGAGCAGACTCTGCAAGGCAGACCTGCCTGGGGCAGGAGTATGCCCTAGCCGTGCTTCTCATGTTAGGGGTCCCAAGAAATTAGATTTGGTCACTCATGCATTGGTTATTTTGTGATGCTCCTAACAGATTAATACCAACATCTTCTTTCGTATTGTCTCCAGCAGGTCCAGGAGGGAGACAATACCAAAACCACAGATTTCTCTTAATGCCTGGAATGACTCTGCCTTTTCCATTTGAAAGCACCATAAAGCATCCCAGAATTAAAACAAACAAACAAAACAAAACAAAAACTAATTTTGCAAGCGGGGGGAATCTAAACTAAATGAGAGTGGCCTTATAGTCAAGCATAGTCCTTTTTCCTAACAGAACAGAAAGAAAGATTCCAACAGCAAATTTGCAGGGAGCAGGGACGGGAATGCCTTTTCTCAGGAGCTTTGCTGTTCAGATCAAAGCCTTCGGCTTCTTCAGCCGCCATGAGAACACTCAACCCAAGTTTCTAAAGCAGTCAGTAAACTGAATCCCTGCAGATTAAATAAACATGCTGAGTTAAATCAAAAAGTAAATAAAAGGCCTCTTCTGACATAAGTTTGTATTTACAGAAAATCCTGTGACTAAAAGCAACTTAATTTTGGATCATTAAAAACAACATAAAACAAAACAAAGTTACTCAAGTTTATGGTAATTATACATTGTGTCCAGAAACCCAGGGTCCAGCAAGTCTTAAAATTCAATTGATTAAGCAAAAAGTATTTTTAGCAAAAATAAAGCTTTCTTAAATTTAAGCTTACTTTCAGACTAGTTCTAACTACTGATGAAAAAATTACTACCCTTATCGTCGTTATGGCGTGAGTGATTATGCCGAAAGTCAGTGAAAATACTGCAGATGTTGTTTTTGAAGAAATTCAGCATCACTGAAATGAAACCCTTATGGTTACTCTGCAAACACTATAGTGGAATTAAATAATCTGTATCTCTAAATAAAATTAATGCATGGCATATTCCAATATTTAGGGAACAATTTGATCCCACCTGTCAATTTTGAGTACATTTTTTTTAGTCTCACAGAATAAGAAGTGGAAAGCAAAGCCAACTCTTGAACAGAACGTCCTGAGATGTCTGTCGGAGAGGGTCTGACTTAGGAAGATGGCTCTCAGGTGGCTGTGCCAGTAGGTGCTGGGCAACTTGCTGCCCCCTGGAGGTGCAAGTGTGATAAACAAGACAGAATCGCCTGGACTAGATAGGACTCGGAAAGTGAA
Organism: Carollia perspicillata; assembly: GCA_004027735.1. NCBI lineage: Eukaryota > Metazoa > Chordata > Mammalia > Chiroptera > Phyllostomidae > Carollia > Carollia perspicillata. Next base: position 2,128 of record PVKM010045592.1, read on the forward strand.
GGAATAGGAAACCCTGGTCCCTACTGGGACTGTATTGCATAGTCCTTAGAGACTCTGATTCTGATGTTATAAATACCTTCTAGCGCAGCCGTGCTCCACATCACTGAGGAATTATACTGAGGAAGTGACAGTGTCAGACAGATTAAATGACAGTGGGATGCAAGGGAGACAAGACTAGGGATTCAAAACAAATACGTGGCCTGCTGTAATAGTCCAAGCAAGGGAGGGTGCGAGTCTGAGCTGGATACTGGCAATTAGTACAGAAAGGAAGGGACAGATGCAGGAGAAAGGTGGGCACTCCCAGGTCGGTGACGTCGGTGCCATAAGAGTACCAGACACCTCCAGGGCCCCAGTTCCTGTCAAGTAGTCTTACTGCTTCCTTCCAAGGGACCAGTGGGTTGTGTGGTTCCACACACTCAGCCTGTAGCCGAGTATCAGTCACAGAGACTTCTCATTAATTTGTCGATCTCCAGACCTGAGAACTGTCCCAGGAGCACAGTAAGTACAAGGCAAATATTTACATGTGTATTTGCATGTCAACACTCAGAGACACAATAACATGAAAGCAATCTTGAAAGTGTTCAGACGCAACTGCACACATTTACCAATCTGTATCCTCACACATGTTCCTGCCAATTTGGAAAACTTTGAGGATTTCAAGACTCAATCCCTCAAGCTGTTTGAATGTGATTTCCAAGCAAACAACAACTCAAGTGACTTTTTAAATAGTTCCAAGTTGCTAATACGAACTATTAGCACAGCACGACCATCTTTTCTAATTACACAATTTAGACAGTAACGACAAAATTTTACATTCCTGTGTGAATGTAAGGGCAATCTTGTGTCCACAGGATAATCAAATACAACTTTCAATTTAAGACGGTTGGCGGGAGCCCAGCATGGTTCTTCGAGTTTCTTGCTCATTTGTTTGGCGTAGTCAAAATCAAGCATTTCTGGAAAATGCATTTTCCTTTTTATCTGCAGGCACTTTGAAAATGGAATGGTTGTCATTCAAACGAAATGAGGAGTGTGATGATGTCGACAGTATCTGGGACAACTTTTCAAGCTACAGGTGGCCTGCAGGGGAAGGGACTTCCCTCCTTAATCCTCACTTGGAGGAGGGCTCAGATCAAACTCTCTGGCTTCTCCCTCTGGTCCTAGAGTTTGCTTCTTCAGCAGGGAGGAAGCAGCAAAGCTGTTTCCCAGAGCTCCACACTCACAACCTCTGTTTAACGGGCAGAGGCACCTCCCCCTTCCCTTCTTGTCCTTGGGCACAGTGCGGCCTGTTTCTCCTGCTGCTGCTTCCTGTTTGAAGCGGTGAGCAAACCTGGACTGTGGTTTCCCCACCGTCTGGGAGGAGGGCGCACTACCCGCCCCCCGCCCGCCCCGCCCTCCCCACCCTCGCTCTGAAAGCAGTTGTGAGCCTGGCCTGCTGGCTTGTTCCACCTGGACCCTGCACTCCGCTCTCTGCCTGCGGAGCCTTCACCCTCTCCTCCAATGGCCTCCCTGAGCACGGTGAATTCTCAGATTTAGATTCAGTTCAGGGGGAAGAATACCTCACCTCGGCCTCAAGCTTAAACCATAGTTTCTTTAACCAAAAAGCCAGTCATTGGACAGTCTTCTGTTCCTGCCCTAATATTTGGTTAAAGAAAATTAATCATTATTCATTTGATTGGGAAACTTTGTGTTCTTCGTATGAAAACCCCACAGAAAAAAAAGTGCACGGCAAACCAAGCGAACTCAGAATATATATGGTTTCAAAATAATTATTAATGAGATTTTTTTGATGATCAAATGAAAGAGTGATTTGTAAATTGAAACTAATGAACACATTTACTTACGGTGTTCGATTTCTACTTTGTCTTGTAATCTGAGTACTGGAGTTCAAATAACTTAAAAGCAGAAAACTTAACTTTTTAACTTAAAAAATTTGGTTCTATGGAAAGTAACCTCAGAGTATGATCTGATAAAACATTCCTAACTGGGAACATCATGGTCAGTAGCCACGCCCCAGGCATATAACTTTTTTAAAAAATGTATTTTATTAAATATGCCATTACAGTTGTCCCATTTCCCCCCTTCATTCCCCTCCACCCTGCACACCCCCTCCCACCCACTCTCCCCCTTTAGTTCATGTCCATGTGTCATAAGTTCTTTAGCTTCCACATTTCCCACACTACTCTTGCCCTCTCCCTGTCTATTTTCTCCCCACTGTCTATGCTACTTACTCTCTGTACCTTTTCCCCCTCTCTCCTCCTCCCACTCCCCTGTTGCTAACCCTCCATGTGATCTCTATTTCTGTGGCTCTATTCTTGTTCTAGTTGCTTGCTTAGTTTGTTTTTGTTTTTGTTTTTGTTTTAGGTGTGGTTGTTAATAATTGTGAATTTGCTGTCATTTTACTGTACATGTTTTTTATCTTCTTTTTCTTAGATAAGTCCCTTTAACATTTCATATAATAAGGGCTTGGTGATGATGAACTCTTTGAACTCGACCTTATCTGGGAAGCACTTTTTCTGCCTTTCCATTCTAAATGATAGCTTTGCTGGATAGAGTAATCTGGGATGTAGGTCCTTGCCTTTCATGACTTGGAATGCTTCTTTCCAGCCCCTTCTTGCCTGTGAGGTCTCTTTTGAGAGATCAGCTGACAGTCTGATGGGAACTCCTTTGTAGGTAGCCATCCCCTTATCTCTTGCTGCTTCTAGGATTCTCTCCTTCATTTTCATCTTGGGTAATGTAATTGTGATGTGCCTAGGTGTGTTCCTCTTTGAGTCCAACTTCTTTGAGTCTCTCTGAGCTTCCTGGACTTCCTGGAAGTCTATGTGACTTTCCTTTGCCAGATTGGGGAAAGGTTTACATTTGCCTTAAGCAAGCCCTGTCCAGTGTTCTTGTCCATCTAGGTTAACACACCTTTGAAATAAACCTTAACCACCTTCAAGAGAACACGTAATCTTGTTAATTCTCCCGCAATCTGATCCCACCTTGCTTTCTCCTACCTCCATGCAATCTTCCTTACTTCCCTTCCTTAATTTCACATGCATAAAAAAATAAATTAAATAAAAATAAAAATTTGCAAAACTTATTCTGCGAAACACTCGAGATCTTGTTCTATCACCTATGCTGTCAGTTTGGCTCAGATGAACTCTTATAAAAATACTCTACAGGTTTGGGCATTTCATATGTTGACACATGTAATATATTTTTAGATAAATGCATAAATAAGGGATTTACATACTGGGTGAGGTTTTTAATGTAGTGTGTTTTTTTTCCCATGGTTCTCTCCTTTCCTCCCTTTCATACCCACTTAGTCTCTTTTCTTCTAAAAATTTATCCCTTTTTAACAGCCTTGTAAGAATCCTTTGTTTTTCTCTGTGATAATGGCATCATATGCAACTCAACATATGCACATTACAGGTTTTACAAGGCAGGATGTCGTGCACACTTCATACACCCACACTTACACACTTCCCTAACCCGGGTGTCTTTTCATTCAGTTCTGTGCCATTTCAAGCAACTTTGTGACAAATAAATATTCTGTTCCTATATCATATGTACTGATCTTTCTACTTTCTTTATTTCGATGGGCTAGATGCCCAGGAGCAGAACTGAAGAAATGGAGAGTGTGTGTGTGTTCACAACTGTAAGAATTCTGCTAGATATACTGCCCAATGTGCTATAACAATTCAGACATCTGTCAGCTTTGCTGGAGAGTACCCATTGCTCTGCCTTCCAGGCAACAGACTTTATTTCTTTTTCATATTTGTCAGTCCACTGGATGTGAAGCACTATCTCATTGTTACTTTGCATTTTCCTTAATAGCAAACAGGGTATTTTTGAATATGTATCTTGATGCCTTAACTTACTCTCCTAAGAATTTTATCTTCACATTCCTTGCCCTTTTTTCTATTGAATAGTATTTTTCTACTCATCCATTTGTTTTGCTTATGATATTGTCTTTTTACCCAGGAATATGGCATATATTTCCATTTAGTCAGATCTTTTATATCCTTCATAAACCAAGATTTAATGGTCATCTACATCCTGTACTTTTCTTGTTAAACTTATAAATAGCTTAATCTTTCACAATTTTTTAATGGAATATTTTTTATATTCCACTTCTAGGTACATACTGCTAAAAGAGAAAACTTATAGATTTCTGTGCATTCATATTACAACCATACACCTTCTCATACACCTTCTCATATTTTTGTATTCTAAAGTTTTAAATACGAAACCTTGGTTGTTTTAAGCATTGTAACCAAACACAAGGCTGGCTGCCTGCTGCTACAAAAGCCGGTACTCAAGAGGCTGGTGCAGATGTAAATTAAAGGAAAGTAGTTTATTTTTAGATGCCAGCCACCTGGAAGATGGGAGACTCACGTCTCAAAGCCCCATCTCCTGGAAGATGGGGGTATCATGTCACGAAGCCCATCTGTCAGGAAAACGGGAATTCCCATCTCAAAGCCCATCTCCAGCACTCAGCAGAGGCAGAGGTTTTTACAAGGAAAGAGGGGGAACAGAACAAAGAGATCAAGGAAAGCAAGTGAGGGTCCGGTGTGCGTCACCCTGGTTTAGTCATCCTGCTTCACATCTTCCCGGCTTCATGTCATCCTGGCTCCATGGGTGAAGGTCAGCAAACTTCCTGGAGCTGGGATGCTTGAAGGTCACAGTCTGTATATTTTGAAACTGATTCCTGGGATTCTTGCACAAACATGCTCCTCATCTATAAGCCCCTTATTAGTCAGAGTTGGTACTGACAGAAACAATGGCAAAAGAAGGGTGGGGTGGGTCACAGTTTCCCACCATTACATCATCAGCAAAATTTTTTATCACTTTTTTCTGTGTTTATAGCCTGTATTTCTAGTATTTGTCATAAATGTCTTGACATTAAATTTATTAGGGAAATTTCCAACTTTTTCCATGACCTAGATGGGTTTAAGTAACACTGGAAATACACAGTTTTTAGATTTTTTTAACTTTAGAGATAACATTAAGTGGTAAAACATCCAACGGTGGTGAAAATTTTCATGATAAATATTTAGTCATCTTTTCTATGTCTTCGATGGCAATTGCCTTACTTGATTTTTCTATTTTTTTATAGGGTTCATTTTTGATCATTTATATTTTGATAAAAATCCTGTGTTTAATTCAGATTTTTTAATTTGTGGCTATAGAGTTGCATGTGTCCCCTTATGCTTTTAAATTGTCTCCTTTATTCCATATCAAATGATTTACAGATAAAATAAGATGGTGCCTGGGATTCACTACTAAATAATGCAAAAACGTGGGTAAGGTATAGGTGAAACAAGGCTGGCTTTGTGTTCGTAATTGTTGAAGCTAAGTGATGGATTAATGGAGGTTGATTATTCTATTCTACTTTTATAGCTTTCTGAAAATGTTTCATAATAAACACTTTTTTTAAATTTGAGAATGAGTTCTAATTTTTGCGTGTGGTAATAAAGTTACTATCTAGACTTACGCACATCACTTCATCTTTTCCTATGATGGAACCCCAATCAAAGGCTTTGGTGGAGACCTTCTTTTATGAAGAGGAAAACCACTGATTGTGAACTTCTCGTGCCTCCCGCCCCCATGTACTTTAAGTATGTAGTTTAAGCAAATCTTCTTTGCTTTCTGTTTTGGATAAGGAGGCATCTCTCCTTCTCTCCAAAACGAACTTTCCTGACTTCTTCCAAGAACTTACCTACTTATTCTTTTAGCATTTTATATGCATTCCATACTTCTCACCCACATTCAAGTAGGCGCAGGCTAACCTAACTTTCAAAAAATTGCACAATGCAGCCACCTGGGAAGCTCAGAAGAGTACATTAAAAGAGGTAATTTGTGCTTCTCTCTTCTCTACCAAGAGATACCAGAACATCAACTTGAGACGACTGAAGGTGGTTTCTCTGTCTGGGAATGCGAGCATCTTAGACTCACTTAGGGACTTGCCCTCAGACAGGGAGGAAGAGGCATGTGAGGTCACAGAGGGTGGCTTCCTCGGAAAGCTGGGCAAGCAGTCACCCTGTCCAGGGAAAGTGTGGCATTCTAACCCACTGCCTGCACTTTGCTTATTTCAGCACCAAAGGTCTTGGAGGTCTTTCTGTGTGCTCAGCTTGCTCATTCTATTGTTTTTTTCTTTGCAGATGCAAACAATTCCTTTGGACGGCAGAATTGTAATTTCTGTAACCATATAGTTTGTATTTTGAAGCTTTAAAGTAGAAAACTCTTGTATCTTTGGGGGCAGAGGAAGACAGGGAAACAGACATGGATGAGCGAAGTACCACCCACCACCAAGCCAACTCCGAGGGTCACACTGTCCAGGACTCAGATGCCGGCTCTGACCCCATGGGTCTGTAGAAGTGTTCACCTTGCATTTGATTGTGTAAGTCTTTGATATTTCAGTATAATTAAAGGAGAGAGTAAGACCTCCAGAAGGAGATACCAAAGTGTCTGCAGCAAAGGGCGGGTATAGTCTCGCATTACTTATTGGAAAGGTCACAACATGTGCCTATATGAAACCTAAAGTTCAAAGAGTGTTTTCCAAGTACCGCTCTCTCCACAGCTGAATTTAATAAATACTACATCTAATGTATCAGTGATGATAACACATCTGCTGCATATACTTTATTATCACTAATTATCATTTTAAAACTGCTTTGCTTTATCTATGATAAAATAACTCAAAAATCTCTCATGAATATTTAACTACCAAATCTAATGATCTTTCATTACTCTATTTGCCTTTGTGTCTCCACTCGACATGTGCCTCTGCCAGCACAGGAACAGAGCAAGCTGAATTTTCCACCCTGCTCGGAACCCTCCTCCTTCCGGCTGGCTAATTCTTTGCCAGCCGTATTCTCCTCCTGCTCCTCTGATGACTCCTCGGTCTCCTTCCTGACCTTGCTTGTTCCTCCTCATCTTTCAACTTTGGCCGCCATAATATGACTAACTGTGATTTGATATGTACATTCAATAGATCTAATATATATCAATACATATCCTTAAGTGTGAAGAGACAGAAAGACTAAAAATAAAAGGACAGAAAAAACTCTGTATCACAAAAATATCAAGCTGAAGAAATTGCAGAGCTATAATGATATTAAGCAAAGTGAGCTTTAAGACACGAAATGGTACTAGACCGACTTGGTAGTTACAAAATCATCACAGAAATGTAAAGTACAGCATAGGGAATATAGTCAATAAGATTGTAAGAACTATGTATGGTGCCAGGTGGGTACTTGAAGTGTCAAGGGGAACGCTTTGTAAAGCATGTGATTATGTAACCATTATGCTATGCACCTGAAACTAATACAAAACGATACTGAAAGTACTGCAATTAAAAAAAACTGAAGAAATAATTTTACATGGTAAAGAAAGAAATAGTACTAGACATAAGTAGATAAATTTTAGAGTGATAAAATCTTATTATAACGGTAGGCTAGAAGAAGCCTAAATCCATCTGTACCTTAGAAGAAAGCTTCAAGAACTATAAAGAAAAAAAGAGACAGAGCTAAACAAATCCGTGATGTAGTAGGACAATGTGGCACACTTCTCTCAGTAATAGGTAGGACAGGGAAACAAAAAAGCTTAAGATGTAGACGGGTTGAACACCGTGATCCACAAACTTGACCTAACTGACATCTCTAGAAGATTGTCAACATTTCACAGCCCACATTCTTACGCATATTCTTTTCCAGTGTAATGGAACATTTACCAAAACAGAAAATTTGCCAGACCATAAAGCAAGTCTTAACACATTTCAAAGGGTTGAAGTAATACCAAGAATGTTTTCTGACTTCAGTGGGATTAAGCTAAAATCACGAACAGAAAGAAAACTAGAAAGCTTCCGTATTGGTTACAATTAAGCAATACATTTCTGAATAACCCATAGGTCAAATTAGAAAAGACACATCTCAAAGCCATAATGAACAAAAGAAGCCAGATGCCAAAGAGCAGATACCATACTGCATGGTTTCAGTTACGCAATGTTCCCAAACATCTCCCGTGATAGAGATCGAAACAATAGCTATCTATTGGAGGAGGATTATTCTGAGTGAGGCTTCTAGGGTGGAGATATTATTCTAGATCGTGATCTTTGTATGTTACTTGGGTGTATCCCATAGTAAAATTTCTCTGAGCTATACACTTAAAATTTCCACATCTTATTATTTATAGTTCCACACCAACGTGTATCAAAAGAAAGAAGTGATTTATTTATTTAGTGGAAGTTCTCTTTAGCATCAGCCTTTGTTTTTTCTTATCAACAATCACGGTTTCAGTTAGTTCTGTGAAGTCTGGGCTCTATACCTTTATTCCGTTTCTGATTTCTAACTTTACTACCCGTCCTGGATATTTAACTTCCTTCTAATTGAATGTGTAGTTCATAATGGCAATTGTAACACGTTTAAAACTGACTGGTGCTAAAAAGAGAAGATTGTCTTGCCTTCCTAAGGGCACCATCATTAGCCCAGATACACAGGCTCACCATACAATTGTCTTTAAATTTTCCCTCTTTTTAAGTGCCCTTCCCTGCCCATGACTGCCTGATGATCGTTCCTGTCGATTATCACTTGAGCACCCCATTATTTCCATTTGAAGGACCCACGTTCTTATACGGAGAACTCCAGTTGTCCTGTTCGGGCTGTCAGACTAGTCTCCGCACTGGCTTCGGCCTCCGGTTTCTCCTTCCTTCGCACAGCTGCTGCATGAACTGTCTGAAAGCACTGTTTTGATCGTTGCATCTCTTATTAAAAACACCTTTTATTATTTTCCACTAACTGCAAGAACCATGAGACATTTTGAGCCTGACTTATAAAGTGTTTCAGAATCTGACCCCAACCTGTCTTTCCAGTTTGCCTGCAACTACCGCAGGTAAATTGGCCCATTAGTTATGCCTCTAAGGCTCCTCCTCGTGTGTATGCTCCCACCTGCCATGTCCTCATTTCTCCCCGACTCTTTAAATCAGATTCATCTCTAAAGAGCGTTACACCACCATGGATCTCAGGCTTTGCAGTCCGTGGACTAACACAGATCCCAGCTTTGCCACTTACCAGCACTGTGAGTTTGAGCAAATCACTTAGCCTTGGATTCTCAGTTTACTCATCTGTAGTCCACACATAATTATTGGGTACTTTCCATCTTCCAGAAACCGTGCGAGGCCTAAAGGTACAAAGATGAGCAAAAGCAAATAAATCCATCCCTGCTATCATAGAGCATCCAGCCCAATGAAATGATAGGCATGGACAAAAACATATAATACCCATTTTGCACAGCTGTTAGGACTCAAGGGAATATATGTAAAGCATGTAACACAAAGTAGGGAGACAAATGATAATAGTTATCATTACTAATAACCCTTGAAAACCCAGTCAAATGCCCATCTTGTGATACATTCTTACACTGCTGCAACGACCTCTGGAAATCAGCTGACTCTCTCATTACCACGTGTCCACAAAGAGTCTCTCATTCTCCGAACTCTTCTTTTTCTATCTTTACCATGCATTTGGAAGCTGTGCTTTTTTGAGTTATGTCTATTTGTTGTATGGCCATTAAATGTAGCAAATATTTTATCTCCATATCTCTGAGCATTTTGAAAGTATGGACTACGTTTTTTTTAAGTTCTGTGTTGACTAAAGCTCCCAGCACATGCTAAATATTTGTTGATATAATGAGTCCCGCCCTATGAATCTGAATCTCAGTGGAGCACTTGAAATGCTTCCAGCATTTTCTCCTCCCACACAGAAAACCAATATGGCCAAGAATATTAGGAAGTGGAAACATCATTTCTCACTCTCTGTGAGTTTCTC